>NW_019379584.1:363649-426978 GCF_000648655.2 Copidosoma floridanum
CGATGAAAGTACTTATAGGCGTATATATATATATATGCTCACGTATCCTTTACGCATCGGACTTTCACTGGAACACTCACTACAGCAACGCTATACCACATACAAGTTTCCTATGGCCAGAAAACGGGGATCTTCGATCAGCTCGTTGAACGAGAGATTGAATTGATTCATCCAATGCGGGAGGTTGACGAGCTTATTCTTACACTCCCCTGGGCCACATTCGTCCAGCAACTCTACAGCTTCCGAGTCCCTGACACTGATTGGTGGCTAGTTTCCACTACGTCCTCTTCCGAAGCGATTTCAAAGAAAAAAAAGCAGAGGCTCGTATTGATCCATGAAAGGGCGAAAGGTGGAAAGGAAAATGACCTCCAGCTTTGTCTTCGAGGGAATGGCTCAATCCTGCATCTGTTCTTCGTGATTGTTTCAATAGACGTTGTTCCAGTCGTTGATTTGTGACTCGTCTGAAATTCCGTAAGATGCACCGACAAGGTTAATTGAATTGCATTACTTGGAGAACCAATAACTCTGGGAATTTAATATTAAACTGGCAAACTATTTTTATTCGAATCGTAATTCTCAGAAACTCTTTAGACCTCCTTTGCTAAGAGACTTTCCAAATTTCACATTGAAACTCGAATAAATCTTGTGACCTACTTTGAGGAGTCACGTGTTTTTACAAGTAGTGTGAAAATTTTTATCCATACTTGATGCGTACTCTAAATTTCCATAATACTTTCATTAAGATGTCGCAAATAAAAATTGTTGTTTGGTTCGATTTGTAGATTTTTTTAGGCAATTCATCAAATAATTGGATATATAGTTTTCCGTTTTCTACATAAACTAAAGTTGAACCAAAGTTGGAGAGGGTTACGTGTTTGGAAAAAGGGAATTGACAGAAATCATCAAAGTAATGCAAGTGGAGGACGAGAATAATAGATCAAAGCACCCAGCAAGGCATTGGCTCGGTACCATTGTATCATTGATCGCTGGAACCTTTAATTGAGCGAAAAACATCCAGATGAAAGTATCTTATTGACAAGCATCACCATCGTCGTAACAAATGAACATCTTTTGTTTAATTAAGTACGTTTCATTTCATCTACAAAACAATTAAGAGTCGAGAAGCCCAGTTTTGCTCATATTGCATGAGCAGCCAGCGCCATCGGTTGTTAATTGCAAATTTTATGAAGGATCATGATGTCGAGAAGGAAGCACTAAAGAGTTGTTTGTCGAGTAATTATTTCTCAAAGGCTGTTTCTTGGAAGAGCTTTCCGGTACACACTACTTGCTTCGATAACCTAGAGATGGGCGCTTTTCTTGCGAGAAGCGTAGCTTTTATATTTTATGTTTTCCGCACCAACGATGTAACGCTGAAATGTGTATCTATTTTATTGTTCGAAAGATCGATAAGGAACTTCTTCGTTATGGAAAATGATATTCTTGGAGATTTAATGTTGCCGTTGGGTGTATTTGCTCTCATCTTTGTTTCCTAATATGGATGTAAATACTTATTTCATCTTTGAATGAAGCTTTCATTTAAATGAATCGTTACGACCGCATCGAACAGGGATATGCGATGTATTTTCTAAAATCTTTACCATTTGTTGCAACCCAATCCCTAACGACTTTGCGATATATTGTAGATCATTACAAAACCTTAGAGGCTCTTTTCCAGTGAACGATCTACCTCCAAGTTTTATGTTCCTAAAACTTCACTTGTATTGAAGTTTGTAAAGACCTTTAGCCATATCGATGACAAGAGAACACATTCAAATGAGTTCAAATTTTTCCCCTAAGATCTACTTTATGGGACGTGACATTTGCGTAGCATTTGAAACTTAGAAACTTCGTTTTGTAAGTTGTAGTTTCGTGTCAAAATTTAGTATTCTTAGTACATCTGATTCCGCTTCTAAAGTGAAATTAAGGGTAAGTACTTCTTCTACGGCTTTTGTATTCTAAAAATATGTGCTGCAAACGGTTTTGTAGTATATTATGTTCGGCTGATCATCTGCTATCTGACTGACTACGAGGAGAAGTATTTCCAATTTGTTATAACAGTATTTTCCACACTTCTGAGCTGAAACTGATAATACTTTTTCATTCACTCGATAACGATTACGACTGCGAAATTCAGATGGCGAAAACATTTCCAAAGGATTTTCATAACTCTAAGCTCGACAGGTGCATTAAAGCTTTTTTCTAAAATGATTTCATCAATTGCAAGACCAACTATCTTCCAAATAGTACAGAAAAAGTCGAGGAAAAAGTTTAATAACCATCCTAGTACCTATCTATTATACGTCATCTTTGTGGCAATGTGGAGTAGCGTCTACGATTAGAGAATAGTACTCTGACTCTTTCAGTTCTTGAAGAATTTTTGTCACGCTTAGCACCAAAACACTCATAATGAATTAATTTTGTCTGTCTTACGATAAACGATGGACTTGTAAATACTGTCCTCTTTCTTCAAAACATTCAATTTTTTTCAAGTGATTGGTTAAGACTGAATCTTAGAGGCTAATTAATTCTAAAATTCCTTGTGGTTTCATATCCTCACCAAAAACTAGGTTTCTCTGAGAAAAAAAAGTAAGGTCAACAGTTAATAACAACTAAGTTTGGTAAAACTTTAACGTTTAACAGTTTTTTCATACAATGTCTTTCAGCTCTGAGCAATTTTCCAAGTGGTAGGGAAGTAGCTTTAAAGAATTTAGAATGATCGCTGAATAAGCGAGGAGAAGAACAATAAAGGGCCTCTTTTTACAAGCTCTTCGTGATTCGAATTGAAATAAAAATGTTGTTAGTAAATATTAGATTAAAGCTGTCTTTTGGAAAATAATTAATATCCTCTATCTTCTTTGGCCCACGGTGAAATGCTTTGCCCCCTTGTGAATACAAAGGATTTGGTTTAATGAAGTATCAAAGTCAAAAGCCTTTAAAGATCTCATCGGTTCTTTCCTTCAAATTGACGCTCTAATAATCGTAGTTCACTATCAGCTGAAGTATTTTTTTCCAACCAAATAAATCCTCCTTCAAAATTCCCTTTAATTTTAACGTGAATCAGGATCCTATTTGCAATGCTATTATCCATTTCCTCAACTCACAGCTAACTATGGTGACGTGTTAAGCTCTTATTAGCTGATAACTAAGTTAGTGTTTAGATTGAAGAAGAAACTGAAAGTTGATAAAGTTCATAAAACACAAGCGCACTATGAACAGTTAAACCCGAATGCCAGGGGAATTTACTTAAATACAGTATGCATTTGGTAAATGTATCACGACAGAGACCTGATATGTATTGCGGCTGTTTTCTTTTTTTGCTTTCGTGGAAGATTTCATCCTATTAACTATTTTTGGACGCAACACTATCAACTTTTCTTTCGACGCCTTTGAACTACATTCACGCATAATCCACACTTCAACGATATGTTATGTTCCTCACCAATTACGTTTCAGTAGTTATTTAACTCGTTTCTCAAAATAATTACCTATATCAATGTCACTTACCATAGCGATGAAAGTACTTATAGGCGTAAATTCCTTATTAAGTAGTGTACGCAAGTTCAAGTACAATCCGGTAGGTAAAGTCTAAAGTTTTCCTTAGCTTATTTTACTCGAAAACATCCAGATGATTTCGGTAGATATATTTTTTATACATGCATCTGACGTTTACATTGGTAAAGTGGTGATGACAAGAAAATCTGTAATCAGAAAGCTAAAAGCATCTCTTTTTCCAAATAGCAGCGTCACAACGGAATGATTCGCGTAGTTTTATCGAGCCGATTTTTCCCTTGCCTGCTTCTAACCTTCACCCCGACAGCCGCAAAGGAGTCAGAAATTACGAGCCTCTGCACATACACAACACATTATACATAACAGCCCACACGGGTGAACTAAACTACATTCTCGCACGGACCCATGCACGACGCACACATGCGCCTGCACGAGTAAATGTGACGCGAGTATAACTCATAAACACACGCGCGCACGCGTGCATAGTCTCGTTACACCTTATGAAATGGAATGAGCGGCTAAATGAAAAGTTACACACCGAGCGCTCGTAAAGTTCACCCGTGCCCTCCTCCTCCCCTCCTTATCCATCCATCGTCTCTCCTTTCTCCAAGCAACCTCCGGTTTTTTTCTCCCCCCAACCCCTCATGATTTTCTCTTTACTTTTCTTACACGCCCTCCCTCTCTCTTTGGCTCTCAACCCCCCTTCCTTCCTTTCTTCTCTTTTTTTTCCGACTTGCGTGCGTAGCTGCTTTCACTCTTCGGACGATTTTCGCCCTCCTTACGCGCGTTTTTATCGCCCTTCCATGCTTAACTCGACCTTTTTACTTACCCCCCCTCCCCCTGAACTGCAGACGATTCAACCTATTCCTGATCATCTGGTATGGTGTCTCTGGTCTTTTTCTTCTTCCACACCAGCAGTTAGACGCAGAGGGTTAATCCGATATCCTAATTAATCATGGTAATTATGAGTTACCGTGGAACTTTAATGCCAACTCCTGCTTCGTCCTTAATTTTCATTGGTTGCTCGATTTTACGGCGCTGTGGAGACTTGCTGTTTTTTTGCCTTGAAAAAGCTATTATTTATTTTCAGTACTCTAGTTATATTAGACTTTTCTTTACATCTGTTATTTGGATCTTTTCTCCAAACTAATAAATGTATCAACCATTTTTAATTTTAGATACCATAACCAATACTTCAAGATTTTAGCTTCGTATAGTAATATACTAACTCTTAAAATGGCAATTGAATTTAATAGTATACAAACAAATCAAATAATATCGAACCCCAGATAATTGTAATAACGCAGACTAATTTTTTTTTTCTTACAATTATTACTTTTATTAAACGAATCTGATATGAAAAATAGCTTTTTCCAATAAATCATTTGATCTATTTGAATCCATAAATATCATCGATTTAGTTATCTTACATCATAAAATTGTAATTATTCCAAGTATTGGCTTTTTATACTATATTTCTTAAAACTCATTTTCAAAATCACCCGCTCTTCGGAGTCTCGTCCAATCACAGAACGAATAAAAAGGCTTTAGTCACGTGACAATTACTCTTTGAAGATAGCATCGTCGTGACATAACATTAATAAGATGCTGTGATGATAATTTTGTTTTGGTCCAGATGCCTCGAAGATACGAATGTCCAACAAATACTCTTCACACTGTTGCCAATACTTTTCCACACTTCAAGTCTCGATTTCCAAATCGTGGAAGTAAAGAAAAAAAATCAGGTTGTTTCCTCGAGGTATCGCATAGCTGAGAAAAGATAAAGGCTCTCGCCCGACCATTTTGGATTTACCACGCCGTGGCGTATAACGTAGCTTCACTTTATTTCAACTTTATTTCCACCGCTCGCAGAGCGCTGCCTCTGCCTTCGGCTTACCTACACATCCATCCCGAAGCTTTTCTTACTCCCGGATACCAGATCTCTTCCTGCTTTTACCGCGTTCTAGGGCTTTTAATTTTTCAGTCCAACGTCGGGGCGGGGGGGGGGAATCGACCCAACTCTTCGTATGTATGTGTACGGAAAAGACTCGGCTTCTTTCTACTACCCCAGTCCCTTTTTTTCACGATCGAAATTGATTTAGAGAAACGTATTCGCTCACTTCTATCCGCTTCTCACGGCCATCCAGCAAACAATGCGATAAATTTTAGATGCACGAATAAAAAATTCATCCCCTTGCATCCAAAACATAGACGAAAAGTTGACGGTACTTTTTTCACCCACCAAAAATCCTTGAGATCAAATTCGAGCGAGTGGATGCG
Organism: Copidosoma floridanum; assembly: GCF_000648655.2. The sequence continues at coordinate 369,440 of NW_019379584.1, forward strand.
TATACATTTTTTTTTTTTTTTGCCAAAACCATCAACGAAATTAATCATTTCTGTCGTTGGACCATCCTAACTCTCCAACGCGACCTGTGCCACTCATCAATTTCAATTTACCCGAAAATAGATGATCATCGCAAATCGAACGGCACCAAAGCGGTTCTCGGAAATCTCTCGCCGAGCTCGCACTCCAATTATATAATTACACGCACACAGCGTACGCTGTCATTTTCTAATTCTCGCTCCAAGCTTAATACGTCAGCGCTGCGATGGTTATATAGCTGCAGCTTAAAATCCGGGCTGGCGTTCAAAATTAGCAGGGCACCACGGATCATCGTTCAATGTGCATGTGTGTGCTTGTACCAGTTATCTCCCCTTTTTGAATGATTAACCCGGAAATACCGTCATGTGCAGTCTGGAAGTCGTCTTTGACTGGTATCGCGTGCACGTGGATTATAATTGTGGATGCGAGCGAGACCGGATCTTTGGCGTCTCACCTGCCAAAACGGACCACGTATATGTGGATGGCTTTGAGTTAAATTATCTGCTGTGAAGCGCGAGGCAAGATATAAAGGCAGTAACGTGGCTTGATGACACACACGCAAGCTCTAATGGACGATTACGTATGCGGAGGTGCGCGTGGTTTGACGGTCAACAATGGGACGACGAGGGCATCGTGATTGATGCTTGTTTGTTGATCTCTTGATTGATTGTGCAGTTGGCGTTTTGGGCGATTGGATTGGACGCACCCCAACGTTTCCCCCGATAATTATGCGATCGATACAGTTGCACCTATCGCGTTGTTTTGCTTTGATGCTCGCGAACATCGAGGTATTGACCAGCATTTAAGTTGATTGTGTGTTTCAATTGGAACAAGTTGTGGAATCTATATTACAACCACAGGCTTCTTATGTTTTTCCAAGGCCAACGGGAGTCACTTGAAGAATACCAAGGAGGCGACCCTATTGTTATTTTAGAATTTTCTCGTTTACAGACATTGTCTGTTCCATGTACGTAATTACCTTGTTGACCATGTGAACATGGTATGATATATACTTAACGTGAGCTTTATGCAAGTAGCTGAAAGATGTCAATGAAACGAACTTTGCCGAAATTTGAATAATGTATCCACTGATGCAGCATCATATGGCTTAGAAAATGACTTTCAAGAAAAATGCACAGAGATAGAGCTACGTTGACTCCAGAGACATCGACTCCAAAGCAGAGAAATTTTCATAAAATACTAGTAACAGAACTGATTTATTACGATTTGCCGTATCTCGGGCTCTAGTCGGAAATGCAAAGGCTTGCAAGTGAAAACAGACAAGAGCTGAGGCTGTTACAAACCTTGACTAGGGTAAGAATATGTCTTTAAAGAATAGTCGACCAAAATTTTATTTATGTACATTTTATAGACCTCTTCAGGCTTTCTTAACAAAATTTAACAATAAATTAATTCAAAACCAGCAAATTATAAATGCAAATTGAAGCTTTAATACTACAACTGAAAGGAATTATTTAACGTTGTGAGATTCGCTCGCACGCAAGTCAAACAGGTAAAAATACCCACATTACATAAAGTTATCAATTTACAGCACAGCACGCATATTCATGCAATTACTTGAGGTCAATGCATTGAAATAATATATATGATCGGTAACGTACATATTTGAAAAAACTTTTATAAGTGTGACTCAATGTATATAGGTCCTCTTTGTTATTTATATTATTGTCATCCGACACTATATCGAGCATTTCAAAAATTGATCATTTCTTGTAATTTGCCTCTTCCCCTAAAATTCTAATATCATCCCATTCAACAGTATGACTGTTTTAAATTCAATATACAGATACCACAGATTCAGTTTTGTGATTATTTTTATGTTTACTTCTTTTTTTAAGTGCTCTTTTTGTTTCACCCGTATATTTTGCAGGACAGTTGATGCACGAAATTTCATATACCACGTTGGTGTTATCTAAATTTTTTGTTTCATCTTTTCCTAATTGTACAATGTGATTCAATTTTTTTCGTTATTCTGAGAATAGTACTCATTTTGAACTATTTAATGTTTTATTTTTTACTATATGTGTTAGGGAAATACGGCAAACTAATAATATTGTTGCTTTCGGACGTTTCAAATTTACGGTTTAAACATTACTTAGTGTTCATTTTTACACAAGTCTTTCTTTATACGTTTGTTAATCAAATGTGTGGGATATTTTTTTTCATGCAACATCTATCTTATAATCTTAATATTATCACTATAGAACGAATAATCTGACAATTTTATAGTACTAAATTACATGCAGTATTGATCTTCTGTTGTTTTGTATGGTCTGACGTAAAATTTAAAAGTCTTTTTTTAGATGTTTCTTTGCGGAACCAATTTGTTTTTCTTCTACCATTTTCTTTAAACAATATGATATCTAAAAAATTAATCCAGCGATTGGTTTTCAATTTCGTAAGTAAATTGTAAATATTTGTTATAACTATTTATTGAAAGTTTGAAGAACAATATTGATAGTATCCTCCCTTATACAACCTATTGAGTCATCAATACATACAAGGATGAAAAGCGGCTTTATACCGTATTAATTTATTCTGTCAACTTTTCCAACAAAAATCCACACAGTCGCCGAGCACCAAATTCGCAAAAAAAGGAGAAATTGGTGAGCCCATGGATACGCCAAATGATTGATGGTAAATTTTAAAACGTATTTTCAAATAAAAATTTCGTTTTGTTAATAATACTTACGTGCTATTAAGTTGTTTGTATGCTCCATCTTATCATGTATGGAACATTTTTTATAATAAACCTAATGTATTTTATCAATAATTAAGTCAAAACTATTTGCCATAGTATGAAAGCGCCTATCTCACACGTTCCTACCTACCCTTATTTCATACAATTATGATAGACATTACGCGTAATTGAAGAAAATTGCCCTCTGGTGTATTATTGAGGAACCAGGCAACTCCCCAAAGGCAAGTTACAATTTTTCTTTTCTAAGTCATAAGGGCGCACCTTTTCTCCATCTAAATTAATTGCTCATGTACCCTTAAGATAATTCTCTCTCCTCTTAGTCAGCATATGAATAATTACAGATGCACCTTTTATGTGTAATTAGGCTGCTATATTAGTATCTTATAGTAGCCCAAGCACAACGTACATACTTTACCTTTCGACAGAACAAAGAGATAGAAACAGACGAAGCCTCGTCTAAATAATCTCCTGGTGGGACATGAATGCCTCCTTCGCATTGAAAATACCATAACCACGTGTGTTGTACGCATTCTAAATGTGACAGCTTGTGTAGTAATTTATTATACAGAGGCTCTAAGGTGTTTACGAAAGTACTCATCTGAGCATCTTAGATGCTACTATGACGACGTTTGTAATGTTATGTTTACTCTACTCATAACCGTAAGGGAGATTATCACTGGCTTCAAAAAAAATTTTATTATCAGTTTGGTTGGAATAAAAAGTAATATATATGTATATGTATTTTCAATCAATAGTTACTTCAATTTTCAACTGCCGAAAACTATTTCTAGTTTACATGGTACGATCATTTTGCTGATTGCAAAACAGGAAGTTCAAGAAATTTTATAGATGCTTATTAATATGTGTAACTGATCCAATTACATTGTGTATTTATAGTTTTTTTTTTTTTTTTTTTTTTCATTATAGTGCTCTACGTCCGGCTCCTTTAATAAGGGCACTTCTGAGGGCACTTAGCACTTGGGAGAAGGAAGGGAAGAGGGATGGGAGGCCTCCCATTACTGGGAGGGGGTAGGGGGGAATTAGGCAATTATGCTACGAGGAGGTCGCCTAAACCCTCCTCGAGGAGCATTGCGTGGTGAAAAAGCATATGTGAAAAATCACAGAGGTACTTGCCCGAAAAGTCGCATTGGCCGGGAATCGAACAACCACGGTTTCCCGCGTGCCAATCCACGACCTAGCCGACCGAGCCACCGCGCGCTCGTGTATTTATAGTTAATTGCCTTTCTTTCCCCATTTGATGTGGACAGAATATAAATACAGTTTTTTTCGAATATAAGTAACAATTTTTGCATAGTCAATTTAGTGTTAACTCCTAAAATTCAATTTTAAACACTGAATTTTTCATTCCTACTTCAAAGTTCATTCAAAGACGAGAATTTCTTACAACAGATAAATTTCAAAACGCCACGTGCTTTTTTGGCACTTTGCATCCCCAGAATTTCGATGGAAAAATAAATCACTACCCACGAATCCAAATATAGGCCAAGCTTCCAGCAACTTCAATTTTGCAATCACCAGAGTAGCTTCCCTGCAATTTCGTTCGAATCCTGTACGTTCTCGTGAACAAGTCGAGAGTCGCTGGGACACGCTGCAACAACCGATATGGATCTTGTGCCACGCGCACTGCGAAAAACAATCGAAGAAGCGAAAAAGAAGCTATACAAAGCGCCAATCGTGGTGATGCGATTGCCGGTGTAACAAACGGCGCCTCGGTTCAAGGGAGAAATAGATTTCGCTGGGAAATGGAGTGCACAGCGCGGATATGGAAGACCAGGTGGAGAGGGAGCCGAGAGACGTAAGAGCTTTGGTAATCAACAGTTGATTTCACAGCTATACTTACACGTCGGTGAACGAACGTTTTAATTAAAGACTCGAGAGGGAGAAGAAAACAGGAACGCCCCCCTCTGCCCCCCGGGCATGAAGTTTCGGATGGTTGAAATTAACGGCAATTGTAAACTGAAAAGTAATTAAGACGCAGTCGACGGAAAATGAAAACACTTTTAAGTTTGCTTGGTCCTCCCTTTCCCGCGTGCGCTGACATGTCTCACCGCGCGTGGGGTTCCGCACACTTTGAAAGTATATAAGAAGACCTTGAGCAAACTGTGAAACCCGCGCGAGAGACAGTAATGAAATTTAAAGGCCTCTCCGCGCGACACTCGACGACACGCCAATCCGTTCGAGGGTTCGTGTCTCATTTCAATCACGTCGAAAAGTCCCTCGCATATTAACAACTTTGGCGAGCATCATCAGCGAAGATTAATCCAGCCGCTAATTAAGCGCGAAACGTCGAGTGCCTCATGCAAATCTCCGAGAAATCCCAACCCACGAGAGTTTATGGCTCTTGAGCCTAGGTAGTTTTCGCCTGGAGGATGACTTGATTCTCGAAAGCTGCAACTTTCCTGTGCTAATGAGTGCTACGTTTTCGCGTTTAGAAGTTAGTTTACTCCAGCACTCTGCTGCTGAAAGTTTGGATGGAGAACTCTTGGCAGAGATGGTTGGTCTGACATTGTGGTGTTTTAAGAAGATGTCCTGGACGTCACATCTTGGCTGGATGAAAAATACTTCTCAATAGTAACGAGTGAATAATGGAAAGGGTGACCTGGAGGTGGCTTTAAAACACTCGAGGCGTCAGAAGGGTGGCCAAACCTCTACACACGGTTACTGGTGGTGTAGCTAACTTTGAGAGCGCATGCATGAACGACTCAGTGACGAAGAATTTGTCGTACTCCTCGGTTTATCTGCTAATGACGGGCCGTTGGTTGTGCTAACGCCATTGGTCGTTGATCTGATTACCAAAATGGGATTTTTACTCTAGCTGACGAAAGAGTGGGACTTTTGAAGTTTTAATAGGCAGAAACAGAAAGATAGATGGGTGGGCACTGAGAAAAATGGAAAAACCGTTAACTCCTTGGATTTTATTGTAGACGGGTCGTATATTATTAGTGTAAGCTGTATAAGTATCTCGTTGTATAGATTTGTGAAAAGAATTTGACATTATAGTTTAAATATAAGAAAAATGATAACCTAAATTCGGAATCAACTGTTACTTTCATTTCTTAAGACCATTGTTGATTAAAAAGTATCTTAAAATATCATTGACATCTGCACGTATTCAGATACATTCCAAACTAAAGAATTTGTTTATTGTTATATTGATGTTCTCCTACAACTTTTATAATTTAATTTCGAGTCTTCAGAATGGCATTTATTTTGTCAACCACGTTTCTCAATTACCTATACTTACTTTGCCTCTCCGTTCATGGGATTGTTCATGAAGTTAAGAATCCCATTAGATCTAGAAGGTTTACCTGATGCTTGCAATATTCATCACCATACAGGATCCCAGACCTTTAATACATGAAACGTACTTTAAAATATGTACTTTCTTGACTTCCACTGGTAGAATGATATGAGGCAGTGAAGTTGTCCGACGTATATTATACTCTATTTTGAATAGTTTTTTGCATCATTCTCCGTTTATTTGATTTCTGCTAAATTAACGTTCTACAACTAGTTCCTCACGGCTTATCTATTGTTATATTGAAATAAAAAAAAAATAAAATAGCACTTTTGATTCACTAGTCAACATGAAATATAAAAAAATTTAATTAGTTTTGATAACGTTTTCTGAAAAATGAGAATATCAGATAGTCTTAACGGAAATTATTACTTCTCGGAATCAAAAAAAAATTCGTTTACAGCAATGAAAGATATTACATACTCAATTTTGTCGCATTGAAACTCCGAGCTACTTATAATTTTTTACGAAAGTATAACACCATTTCTTAAATACTGATTTTAATATTTTTATAGAAGACTGAAATGTATGAAGCAAAAAAATCCACAAATGTTGATATTCACAGTACGACACTTACGTGACATGTAGAAATTTTGAAATTCAAAAATAACATCCTCGTAGTGAAATCCCAATTCAAGAAAAAGCCAAGATCCATATTTGATAAAATCATAAAATGATCGTAGCTTTGACTTCCTAAAAATCAAAATTACATACTCTGTGTGAGAAATTCCACGAATATAAAATAGGTATTGGAAAACGCAGCCATAAAACCTGATGAAATTAAAGCCTAAAAATATAAGTACAACCTACAATCTGGGAATGGAATTCGTAAGAAACATCAACGACCAACCAAAAAAAGGAGAAAAAAAGTAGAAATCCAAAAACAGCAGAAACGAAATTTCCGATGCCACGCGTGAGTCTTGAACTTTGTACGCCCGTTGATTCCCTCCTCGAAGGCAGTCACGGAGGAAAAAGCTTTTCCGGCACGACTGACTGAGCGGGTAAGAAAGCGCAGAGATGTTTCATACCTCCACCAAAGGTAAAGAGAAGAAAGAAAAAAAAAAAAACGGTCGGCGAAGAGAGCTTTCATGAATCGAAATGATATCGACGAGTCGTGAGACGACTGTCGGATGCCGGCCGGCTGGATCTCAGCAGAAATCTGTTGGCAATCACGTATAAGGCCAGACAGACCATTGTGCAGCGTCTGGGTGTGAAAAAAAGATAAATTCAGACGAATACATGATGCATTAAAAAAAGGAGGGAGTGAGCCAACACTTTCGGAGCTTGTATGTTTATTTTCCGAATGGACGGGAGTCCGCGAGAAAGTCACGTACCGGCCGTGTGGACTTTTTATTTGCCGAGCGAGAGGGACCTCCAAGAGCCTCCATTCTATGGGTGAATAAACAAATACGGTTTGTTATTCTTCCGCTGCTGTGTGTACCTTTTCTGTCGCGTGTTTCCGTCCAAAGCGACTGCAATGCCAATCAAAGTTGCTACTTTCTTTACCCAAACAACACAACCGTTCACAAATCAACAATCAGTGTCCATGTGGTACTCTCATTGGATGGAGGTTCCTTCTTTAAGAATAATGAAAAAATTTGCACCCCAATGTCTCAGCATGAATTTTCCTCTATGATTATTGTCACGATACAAATCTAGCTCAAATTGATCCAACGTCTCGATTTGCATTACTCTGACCCATGAAAATTACAATTTTAAGTCCAGTGACTATGGGTTATACGAGTAAAAGCTTATTCGTAAAGTCCCAAATTAAAACAAGTCCACGTTATGTGAATTCCTCCAAAACAGTATCGGCTGCTCTGTGAATCCGATCACTTACATCATCCCAATAGTATAGATACGGTATAATACTGTATTCCAAGCATTGATCAGACGATACATCAAAATAGGAACGAGTATATATGCTTATAAGCCGACGCGTTGTAAGCTTAGCAGTATGAACACAGGAAAATGCATTCCTAAGCTCTTTTCCATACACCCGATGAGGAACATATATAGAGGAGCTGGTTATGAGAAACTGATATCGGTAAAATCGTGATTTTTGGGTATAGGTAAGCGAAAAAAGGCACCCTCTCTCCCTCTCTCTCTCATCCGAACAATGGATCATCCGGGGATACATACACCTACTCCTGTACGTATTTCCTCCACATACGCCTAGAAAAGCAAGACGAAGAAGAGCAGTATCAGTTTCCACCTTCTTTTCTCCCCTCTCCCTCAGTCCATTCGCAGATGGAATACGCGAAAAGAGAAAACACGCAGGTGCACACTCGCACACGCACACACAGAACCAAATACGCGGGGAATCCAAAGTCCGACTGTGTGTAAAAAAGCGATTCCAAGCCCTGGTCGATATCCAATATCCAAGCGCGAAACTGGATCCCTCGCGCCATATTGAAAGCTCCCTTTCATCCTCTCCCGCTCTCTTCATACACACCCCACGACGTCATTTCGCGTGCTCACACACTTTCGTCATTCAGCGTACATTCGTATTTTTTGCAGCTGCTACTTGCCTCGCACAGTTGTCGTCGCTGTGAAATCGAAAAGCTCATCTCTCTCCATCCCCAGCCTATGATGGTCACACAGTGCGTGTATCGGGTGATGTCCGAGCGCCTCGTCAGCACCTCTGGTCTTTCTTTGAGATCGTATCAGCTTCTCGAGCCAGGAATTTGGGGTGTACAGGTACGTTTTTGGGATCATCTTCGTTCCATGCCCGGTCTTAAGGTGGACCTTTGCAGGATTTGCGAGACGCGTGTACGTGTAGTGAAGGGTAAAGCTCTCGGCTCAGGAATCGTAAGAACGTCGAGGGGCATTGTTAAGCTGTGACGAGCTTTTGGGGATTAATTATTTCTGCGTTTTTTAGTCTGCTGCTGCTATTGTCGTTATATGAGCAAACGCTCAAGTGCCGAGAAAAGGTGACACGGAGTTTCTGTGAGTTATTTTGTTTGAACAGAATTTTCGAGCGATTTTGTAAATATATACCGATGAGCAGTTTAGTTTTGCAAAAGCTTCTGCAACAACAGAAAATATCATTGAGAAGATTGCGTTTTGGATAAAAAAAAGGATTATAAAATGTTACTTACCAAAAAAGCTACATTTTTGATTGTTTAGAGTTGTTGGATGATTGCTTTGGCTTGAAAAAACTTTTCTAGAGTATTGTAACGAAATCCAGGCTTACCCGTTGTACGTGTGTTGTGACTTAGCGGAAATCATCAATGGTTTGATGCTAAAATTTCTGTAGTTTATGTACAGTTGCTCTTAATCCAGGCCAACTTCCACTCGAGCTTTTTGCAGTACATTCATACTATCGTTTTTGTCCTGGCATTTCGTTTTCTTACAAATAGTGCAATACACGTAACGGTATGGTGACGGATTCACGACTTAAGGTCAGTGTCAACTCAAGCACAATAGTGTTTTTGGAACTCGTTGCAGTGGTATACAATCACTTTGGTATTGCTACACGAACAAGCGAGCAACTTTCGTTTCAAGTATGTAAGAGAAGACTTAACGTGGCCCTTGGTCATAGGTGATATTTTTGTTTGATTGAATGCAACGAATGTGCTTTTGATCCTCTTTAGTCTCTATAGACAACGTTAATTTGGACAAAACCTCCATTTCCGATGAATTCTATGCATCAACGCTTTCTAGTGCTCGGCCTTTTCCTCTGTTTTAGGAATACATTTTTCAGGGCATGCTGTTTCCTCCTCTTTTTGCACACGTGTTTCACTTATCTTGTACGCGTCGTGCTTGGACTTTTCCCACTTCATTTTTCATCCACAGACTCGGAGTGTAACCATACAATATACGATTGACTTGTTTATCCAACGCGCTATTTTTTCGGGCGTGATGGAGAAGGATGCCATGAACCACCTTTTTGTTTTCGGAAATCTTGTGATTCGCGTCGAAGTATCTCAGTTGAAACTTTGCAGTGTCCGTGTTGGTTCGAGGGTCGTTAACCCTCACATTTTTAAAATCATCGCCTCCTTTTAACTCGTAAACTCGTTCGTTCAGGTGCAATATTCGTCGGTGATTTAATTTCGTGCGCCAATGTTTCCAGTTTTGTGTCAGACTTGTTTGGACGTCCACACCGATTGTACCATGTACTTTGGTTTTAATTTGACATCGCATTCGCTCATGCCAAAGGCATATTGAGCACCGGAGTCTGAAAAATGACAAAATTAATCAAGCGGCCATTAGGAGATACATTGAGGTAATACGCGTACTTATCCAAGCCTAAATTACTGTTGTACTATTTTTTTAATTTTTACCCGAGACAGATCAACGCTTCCTGTTTTTTTTCAAGCTGATTCAAAGTTCCTTTTGACGCTACAAATAAGAAAAAATAATTTATTAGTAGAACAAAACCGACGTATCGAAGGTAAAATTGACACCCAGTAAAGAAATATATGCACCGGCAGACTGCAGTGATTCCTTGATAATGGTTTCCTTGAATTTCACGACGCAGATAGATGCGCTGATGGAGTTGGATGATACACTGCCGGCAAATCTCTTGATTTTATTTTGCTTCAATACGCTCTTGAGGTTAAACAGTTTTGTCCACAGACCCATTTATTTTTCCGGTGTACTTTTGGCTTCTAAAGACTGTAACGAGGTTTCGTGCTTGTATAATTTTCTGTTGAGGAAATACCCTTTCTTAACAGTATAGTTGACATGTTTCAAACTATACTTTAATACCGGTATGATTTTGAAACTCTTGGCGCACGGTTTGTCAATTAATGAAATTTGCAAGTCCCGCAAAAAGTCCATAAATTTGTCCAACTTCTTACTAAATACGCTCGACTTGGTTTCACGATGTTCGTCTACATAGTTTAAGAATTTGGTGTTTCGCGCGTTACTGAAAGATGAAGTGTGGGCATTTGTTTGAAAAAAGTAGACACAACACACCGGAACATGAGACGTTACACTGCTCGATGTCGATAGTAGTTGTGTACCACTTCATTAACGTTAAGCATTTCTCATCATCGTAGACTTACTGTACATCTTATCTTATCTTACTAATATATAAAGCGAAGTCGCTATAACCGTTGTAATTGCTAACCACGAAAACTACTTAACTGATTTTGCTGAAATTTTACATATCGATTCTCGACAATTCCTAGATGGTTTTAGTACAGTTTTTATCTTGAAAAATTTAATAACAATAGCAATAAATAAGCTCAAAGTTTTGAAAAAATACGCCAGCTTTTCACTTTAGTAGGATCCGCTAGGTGGCGTCGACATAAAATCGAAGCTACCTGCAACATAATTAAATAAGTGTGGTTATAATAGGCCGGAGCGTCACAGATACTAATGCAATCGTCCACTGACAGTTCATCGAGCTGCATCAAAAATGTATATCTACGAACTTAACAAAGTTAACAGAAAATAGCCTTTAGAGGTCACAAAAGTCGCAAGAGGGTGAATTGGAAGGAAAACTTCAAATGTATCGAATAAATACAATTTTAGGCGTCAAGAAACTGACGCAGAAAATTTATCGACATTGGAATAGCAGCCTCTCAAAATCGACAAATAGAGAATCCGTTACGTGAGAGATCAGCTTTTCATTTCACCCTCACAGTAATCTCTTAAATCTTTAAAGATCTAAATTCAAATTTTTAAATAAGTAGACAATATATTTGTAGTTTTGCATAGCAGTGAAAAATGTAGAGATTAAGCTCCAGGACTTTGTTGCTCTGGTAATAAAGTTGTGAGATAAAAGAAAAAAATTTTTTTTAATGTTTATTACACGGGAAAAACTGCAAATCAACCGCTCCTTATGGCCAAAGATTATTTTATGGCATAAGAAACGCACGGTACTTTTCATCATAATTATATTTTTTTTAATTTTTACAACTTATTATTTGACCCAATAAACTGTATGGGTTGCGAACAAATATGTTTTTAGTAAGAAAATTTTTGTTCTGAGAAGTGTCAGGAATAAATGTAAAATTTCTATCTGAAAACGTTTCACATTACATGTCATTACGCTACGGTATTCTATTTAGTAAGTCTCGGGCGAAGCCCAGACGGGGGCCGCTAATTATATATTTGGTACGTGTTGCTCAGATTGAAGAGTCGATGGTGTTTTAAAATTTTCAAGTTATTCCATTCAACATTGTAAATTAAAATGCATAAGCTTGTATATAAAAATGATCATCACCAGGCGTAAAATTATTTTCATAAAAAATACTGTATTCTAGCGAGACAATTAAAGTCACTTTGATTTTTTTTTTTTTCAAATGCATTTGTATTAATTTTGAAATATTCTTGGATTTAAATTTTATTATTCTTAAAATTTGTATTACTCCTGGCACTGTTTACGATCAAAAATTTATGGTACAGGTTGATTCAATAAAACTATCGTTAAAAAAATTTAAAAAATTCCACGTTAAAATGATCCTTCTTTCAAACGGAAGTAAAGTAATCTTCACCCAAGGTATCGGCTTTGTTTTAGTGCTGAAAAATCTATGAACGTCTCAGGATACACTGCGACAGTAGTCTTTTCTACATGCAATCAGTCCAAGATATCAAAACGATCTCTGCTTGATCATTCCAAGAGGACCCTTGTACAATTCTGTTACTCCTTTTGATTTTTATTTCACTGTAAAAACGTACAGCACAGCGTCAAACACAGGTACGCTTGATATTTCAATGAGAAAAAAAAAGATTCGGAGGAAGGAGCCTCAAATCATTAAGAGACCACTTTCGCACCCCCTCGAGCCATTTTATTTTAGTCTGTCTTCACTGCTAGGGAAATGTATACCGTTAGAGCGAAAAATAGGATGAATTTTCATGCTCGAGATGTCGCGAACACCGTATATATATACGTATAGTGTCTCCCGTGGGAGCTGTTCCTCGCTAAGAAAAGACGATAGAAACGGCGCGTTGCGAGGAGTAGCAAGGATCGTTGGATAGTAATACGTGTATAAGGGAGCACCTTAGAAGGGGGAAAAGGCAGTAGCAGTTTTGCTTCGAGTGTGTAATTTTCATATACAGGGTTGCATGCAGCACTGATAAGGATTATCCTGTGTTTTATATGGATCTGGCAATGATAACTTTCTTCTCTGGTGCTCCTCGCTCTTCTTAAGTAGATAGTTGTGGAGCTCTTCTTTCGCGCGTCGACCTTTATTCCGTACTGGAGAAAAGAGGACTCGTAAATTAAACTCAGAACGACGACTCGACGACTACTGAGGTGTGATTTGCTTTTTTTTGCGCTGGTGGTGATGGGTCCTCTTATCGCTGGGAGAGCGTCGCTTTCAACGAAGATAAAAGTCGAGAGGGTTCGGTCTCAGGGTATGGTGGGATGGATATTGTTCTCTATATGAGATTTTGAGATTTCACATTACAATTTTTTATGGTTACTTTGTTCAATTTTTAGTACGAATGTCTATAAACACATCTTCTACATTTTTGTACCTCATCGACTAACATATTAAGGTTGTCTAAATATCAAGATACATTGTTTTGTAAAATTAGATTTATTGTTATAAGTAATGTAAGCCATTTGTACATTCGTGAAACATTTGGATTTACAAGCTTACCAATACTCTCGTGCTCTAGTTATTTTTAGCAATCGTACATAAAATATAGTTATATTTTAGAAATCCAGATGGTTTATTCCTCGTATCATGTATTTTCTTTCATAATTTGTGATTTACGTACAGCCTCACGATTTTCTAGCTTCAAATATATATTTCACAAACTCTCTGACATTTAAAAAAAATTTGAAGCGTAAAAATTTTCAAAAGTACTTGCAAAACTATTGAAAAACCCCAATTTTAAAGCTACAATAAGCGTTTCCAATCGAAAAGTCCCTTTCAGCATCGACTGTGAATTGATGTGCAGTAGGAACTCCACCCGATCGAGCCCATCATCTTTTCCGGAAAGTACTTATCGCAACCCCCTCCCCTTTTTCTTCCTTGAAAGTCGTCAAAATGTATTTGAGCGTTTCCGCGCTTTTTGGTTCGACGCGACGTGTCTGACTCTCCTCTTCCTTCCTCGGAAACTGTCGTGGCCTCGACTAACCCACCCATAACCCAACTCCATGGTAGCAAACTACCTATACACGTTATGTGTACCCATTGTAGATGAGGGGGAGGAGGAGGAGGAGTGGGTAAGCGGGAGGCCATTATTTATTCCAGCTGGAAGAGCTATACGGAGCCAGAGAATCTCGAAGCCCTGCCGAAGGAAGAAATCGAATTCGCGCGGGGTGGCGTGTGTTTATAGCCCGAGGCAGACTTCGCTCTTGTGTGTACACTTAGGCCGGGGCAAAAGGACGAGGAGAGAGCCCCTTCGGTTCTCTTTTCTGCGGGAGAACGCGCGACTCAACGAGGCTTCAGTGCAAATTGTTTCCTTATTTGCTCGCGTCCGAGCGGAACGGGGCTCCTTTTTTTCCTTCTTCTTCTTCCTCTTCTTCTTCTTTGCGCTCATCGCTCCCACTGTGGTTGCTTTTGTCGGGTTCTCGACTGGAAGAGAATGAGTTGGGGTTTGGGGTGGGGGTTGTTTGTGCTGGGTAACGATCGATCGATCGTATAACTGAAATTTCGAGCTAACAAAGAATTAACGGAGCGCCCTGGGAGTCGTAGAAACTGGGTTATCTGGATTTAGTTGTTGTTGTTCTCTTGCCTTGAGATTCCAGGAGGTTTCGAGTTCGATCTACTCGTTCGGAAGATTGGAACGAGTAAGAGAAAGACGATTTGTGTACCTTTGACTTTGGATACGTAATTTTCTCTATGGGTGGGACTTTTTTGATATTCTACTTTGTAAGAGGTGTGACAGTTTTGTCATCTCTTGGAGGATATTTTTCATTACAACGTCTAAAACTTTTTTTTTCCGTCATATGTTTATCATCATTGGACATGCAACGTAGGTTAAACATAGTACACTAAATTATTTTCTTTATTAACCTCTTTCACATCTAAAATGACAGACTTTAAATGCAGATTAGGCAAAGTCACTTAAATGTGTCTGCCCGTTGATAGCTAATCTCTTTTCATTTTTTTAGGTGATAAATAGGTTATAGACATCGAAGGGCTGCGCGCTCTTGAAATCATAAAAAAATACTGCAAAAGTCGTTCAAAGTCTTCTAAAGACTGCAGATGCCGTTTTAAGTCATCCAAAAACCGTAAAAGTCTTCAAAAGACTGCAGATTTTTAATCGAAACTTGAAGAGTGCGTAAAGCTTACATTCATTCGAAATGACTGCAAAAGTTTCAAAAAGACATCGGATTTTTTATCAAGACTTCAACAGTAGTGTACAGCATCTTGTTAGACATATCCAAACGTTTTCTTTTAAGCAAAATATAAAGCTATCCAAATTTTTGGGTTAATAAAAGTTTTGGCTGGATTTTAATAAAAAATTTATTGTATTTTAGTTGTTTGATTTAAAAAAAATTTAACCAGGATGATACAAAATACTATTTAAATCCTTGTGTTCATAGTTGAATAATTAATTTTTTTTTTCAGTCAAACAATGTGAATATGTACACTTACTTATATTCATCCACATCCAAATGGATTTTTTAAGTGAGAAATTTGTTTATCCTTTTCTTCAATCGATCAACGCAGATAACACATTTTTCCACTTGACCCGCAAAATACACTTTTAGCTCTTACTTCATTGAAGGCCATAGTTAAAAAAAAATATTAAAATGTATTTTAGTTAACGAGGAAGTAAAAAGTAGGTTTTATCGTACACGTGACTGATGAAGGTTGGGGTTTCCAATGTAGTATACTGAAGCAAACATAGTTTGGTGACTCTTGCTTTTATCAATAACACGATTATTTTCTACTATTAAGTTTGTAAATACGAGATTTTTATATCAAAAATTGTTAGTACATTTAAAATTACAAGCCTTAAGTCATTTTCCGTCTAATAAACGTTGTTTCTACACGTTTGTCGATATTTTTAAATTTCACTTCGAAGCATGAGATATACCATGTACACACATATAATTTAAATTATCTGACGATTTTAAACATGAAAAAGTCTATTCCGATAAACACAATTAACCTTGTTATTCTCAGGTCGTTCACATTATGAAATCTAACATTTTAATATTATAAATAAATTCTGTTTGAAAGGCATTGAGTTATTGACAACTGAAAAAAAACTCAAGTTTCAATTTACATGTAGCTTTTAAAACTAGGCATTGATTCTAATTAATGTACGATTGTTTACTATAATGCTCACCTATGTGACCATGATAAATAAATAAAAAAATAAATACATTAACTTGATTCCTCACATTTTCCAACACTATACACATTTCATTTTTATGACTTTAAGCTCTTCTAACCAAAGTAGTGTGTATCGTATTTTCATGAAAATTCAAGTCCCTTTCACAGGCAAATCTTTTGAGCTGTAGCTTTGTTTGCAGTTGGAGGGAAAAAAACACAAGGAAGATTTACGTCCTTTGAAAAACGCTAAAAACCCAACGCGTTTTCAACCCAACAGTACAATATGACAAATAAACAAAGGAGAGAGTATAACAAAGAGGGTAAAACAAAGACCAAGAGATGAATGAAGATATTGCGGATGAAGTTTTCATTGGGAATGTGAAAAGTACCATGAGCTACTTAAAGTTTACTGTGGCTTAGATGCGAATGGAGCCTCTTCCTCTTCGACTTTCATAATTCAGCCAATACTCCGAGAAACTCCTACCGTAATGAGTATTATTTCAGACGAAACGAGAGCAAGTTGGCCATTACAATTTAATACAGCAGTTCTTCCTCCGTTGCTCAACGAGCCCATCTCGACTGTCGATCCACCGGCTCGACAAATTAAATTCAATTACTCGGTGAAAGTCGAGCGATTCGATGTACAAAATGTACCACCCGCACACAATCCCAATCGGTTTAATTAGAGCGCAGTGGGTGAAAATAAAGGGCAATAAATGGCAGAGCGAAAGATACTACCAGGGGGTGGGATTGGGTCAAGAAAAATGATCGAAAAAGAAGGAAAGAAACGCGAGGGAGCGTGAAAAAGCGCCACTGGAGGATAAAAGAAGAATTGCCGCCGGACAGCGGCCGCAAGGATGGAGACGATTAAGCTCGCGTCCGAGTTTTTCTGTACCGAAACACCCCCCTCCCGCTCCTGGACTCGCCAAACGGCATAAATAAATCAGGATGTAATCCAGCGTACAGCAGGTCGTTTCCAATTGTCACTACTGCCTTGTATGTGCGTGGTTCACTGCATACGGGGATTTTCTGATGCATTGCGATTCAGAGGCTGCTAAATGCGGAAAATGAGGTCGAACGGGCTACTATATGCTTTTGCTGGAAACGATGGACAGACGCGCTGGGAGTTTTGGGGGAAACTGAGCTCCGGAATGGCAAATTATCGGGTGGACGGGGGCTAAGGGAGTTTGGCGCACGACGACTGTTGTTTCAATGGTCGTCCGTTCCTGTGCTATGCAAACAGGCGTTCTGGCTGTTGGTTTCAAACGAGGTCTCTTTTACTTTGACGCGTGAGAGAGTTTTTGTTCAACAGGGGGGGGGGGGGGCTCACGTTCGTTGGCATGCTTCTGGTAGTTTTACGCAAAGTAATTAATTGCGTTCAGGTGGTTTGTCCAAGTTTTGTCAGAGTCGAGTTTTAGTCGATCGTTTTTGGCGAAGCATCCCCTGTCGTGGCATAGACTTTTGTTTTTTACCGTATTAATTTCAGCCGATTCTTATAAAACTTGGTACTCTCTTCGTAAGAAGTTGCTAGTTGGTCAGGAAATTAGAGAGTCAACAGGTGTGCACGTGGTATATTTGAGCAGTCACTGACAGATAAATACATTACAACTTTTTTTTAACAACATTATTGTTTAATAGTTTAATGCCTATGAATACTAATACGTCTACCCTACCATTGATCTTTAGTATCGATATATTATACTTTATTTCGACTAACTTGAAATTTACTGGGATGTCACAACACAATAGAAAAATCCTAATGGCACCCAACATTTTAAAAACGTGAACACATTTCATTGCAACTTAATAACAAATTTAAAAAAAGTAGACTTGCCACAAAATTATAAATGTCACTCCATATTGTGACTAAAAATTACTGTGGGATTCCCTGTGCTTTGATTTGTGTGTTAACTTTATGGTGTTGCAATGTTATCTTATAAATGAGGACACTCAGAGGAAGGAAACTAAGTTACGTTATAGTATTTTATTAGCGTTTTGAATAATTAAAATTGTAATTCATTTCTGCTCGAAAAACTTTCACGCAGAAGTTTAGCTCTATACTAGAGATTTTGTCATCCAGAAAGTAGCATAAAATATTCCTATTATTTGCATTTAAATTATTATATGAGAAATTTGACAGTATTTTTCAATAAAAAAAGCGATTTTAGATTCCATTTGTTATCTATCAAACTTTTCCTGACACTGTTTTACCTGATTAACCCTATTTAATCTCTTGGCTCACTTGACTATGACATGTCCATCGTGGATTGCAAACTTTTTCAAACTACGATCCTTGAGCATATAATAAAAAAATACGGACTCCCTTTATATCCAACCCTCTTGGCGATAGAAATTATTCGTCCCACGTAACTCAACAACGGGGCTGTCAATAGATTTTGAGCCATCGAACAGTACACCTCGAGTACACCATAGCCATACACGCACTCATCGCAGACTCATCAGCATCAACGCGCGGCAGACTCGCAAAGAGCTTCGTTCACAGTTCTCTCACGCCCATATACCTGCCTTTGAGCGCGTCTCGTTTTTCATAATACTTTCGACAAAGGCAGAGCGCTTATCAGCGTCGAACGCAAAACATTCCCTGCCAACGCTGCCCCCCACACTCCCTTTCTCACTCTCGTTCTTTCAATTGCTCTTTCTCGTTTTTTTGCTCCCCGCTTTTTCCTCTCTTTCACACTTTTTTCCCAGGCCTCGTTTTTTTTTCCCATTTTATTTCGCGGCTTGCGAGCTGCGTATCGGCAGCAGATATTTCCGGTGCTGCTGGCACCACGTGCCAAACCAGGGTGAGTTTTAAGCACTGCGACGCTAGAGATGCTGTAAATGGCATACGGGCGACGACGTCAAAGCTACCAGGAGTCAATGCTTTTTTTTCTTCTTTTTTTTTAGAGACGTGCGAAATTCGAATATACGCTCCTTCAGTTCTGAGTACGTGGCGTAGGGAAAGTAAAAAGCAATAGAAGGTGTAGCTTTCGTAAACGAACCTTTTTTTTCCGTAATAAGATCGTGTACCGGAGCGTGTTTACATTGAAAGTTTTCGTGCTGAGTTTGTTTGGCTGGAAAAATGAAAAACAAAAGCACTAAGGAGTGAATGGTTGTTATTTGATTGAAAATATAAAGATAGAGCCTGATTTTACTGTCTCACATCTTATTAGGCCTCAGTTGAGTTAACAAATAAATAATAGTGAAATTAATTCTAGTAAGCATTGAACTAATGTGGATTATTCGTAGTTGTTTTTGGGCTTAGCTACGTGGTTTTCTCGATACACATTTTACAATAACCCACATTAATTTAATGAGGCTTTTTACAAAAGTTTGAAAGAGCTTTACCGTAAAGAACGTCGTTGACCGACCTCTATCATTACCGTATAATGATACCTTACGCTCTAAACTTAAAAAAAAGTTTCTTGACTTATTTAACCTTTTAGATAGTGCATAGTAAAAAAATTAAAAAGTCAATGTGTAGGCATCATAAACTGTTCTAACAGATATGCAAAAACTACTTTGACATTATCTTGAAAACGTATTGAAGAAAAATGAGTGTACGAGTACAAACTCGAAATAATTAAATCTGTCGTTTGTAGACAAAGGCTTCATGGAATATCATAGTTCATGTGAAATGATCCATACACTTGAGATTGAAAAAATAAATTATCATCAAGCAACATAAAAAAATACAGTACATTTCGATTTTAATTAACTCCTCGTATTCTTTTTTCTTATTACCAACGGGATATCTTCACTTTACAACCAAACTGTCGAGAGAGATATTACGTTGATTGGAAAACGCTGAGGCAACGCAGAAAAAGAACCTTTTCGATTTATGTGGATGATTTCAAGATGATTCTTGTCGAGCCAATAGTTGTGTTGCTTAATCTTTCTCACTTTCATACTTTTAACCTCAATTGGTCACACTACAACAAAAAAGAGATATTTAAAGAGTTATCATTGTTAAATTACCAACTCAACGCAACTTCCTTTCAAGAATTTCGTAAAATGTACCCTACTTTTACACTCAACACAACAGGTATAGCAAAATCAGAGTCGACTTTCGGAGATCTTGGTAAAAACAAATTCGAACTAATAACAATACCAACAACTTTTCTTAAAACCAGCTTCTGTGAATACTCTATTGTAGAAGTTGCACATGACAAAGCGTACCATACACGTAAGCATTAAATTATTGTTGAAAAGAAATAAGTCGTACCTGGTAGTTGTTCCTTACATCAGTGGATATATTTACAGCATGGGTATGATTCCAAAAAGAAAATTATAATTTGGGCTGAGCATTACAAGTGGATCAAAATGTAATGTTTTAGATGTATACTATTTTTATTCATCACTAAGGTTTTGATCAATTAAAGTATGACATAGTTTCCTTAATCTTACTAATATATAAAGCAGAAGCGCTAAAACCGTTGTAATCGCTAACCGCAAAAACTACTGAACCGATTTTGTTGAAATTTTGCACACTGATTCATGATACTTCCTAGATGGTTTTAGCATAGTTTTTATCTTAAAAAATTTAATAACAATAGCAATAAATGAGCTCAAAGTTTTGCAAAAATATGCCAGCTTTTCTCTTTAGTTCAGTAAAATCCGCTAGGTGGCGTCGACATAAAATCGAAGCTACCTGCAACATAATTAAATAAGTGTGGTTATAATAGGCTGGAGCGTCTCCATAGTGTTGTAGTCGAGTTTCGGCAACTCAACGAGCTGCATAGAGAATGCTTAAGATAGTCTTGCAGCTGGGTATCCCGGTTACGGACGACAGTCTTATCCAAGGGGGAAGGAACAAGGGTGTTCATTCACCCTGAATCTTGACGAGTGCGATAAAAAAAAAAAAAACTAATTCCAACCGATGCCATCTCTGCCACAATACCAGGAGACATATGTAGCCAGAGCACAATCTGGTTCAACCATCCCACCTGGTGCAGTTAGAGAATATGTGGCTACAAATGTAAGCAAGGGAAAACAGCTCTGAGGGGCATGGGCAGCAACAACGGCTACCTTCTTGGTCGTCGCGTCCCCAATGCGCTTACCCACATGTTCCCGTCTAACGATGAGCGGTTGGTTATCCGGGGAACGACCCGAGACGAGATATTCTTTGGTCAGCAGCGTACCGTCCTCCATCACAGTCTCCGTACATCGAGACTCCCAGGGTAAGAATAAAGCAACAGTAGACAGCTCTTCATCATCAGGAATAAGAATAGCCTGGAAGTTTCACCACTGGCGCTTTTTAGCGCCATTATAAGTATTTACGTTCTTTACTTAACCATCAATTTCATTGGTTCTTTCAAGGGCCACCTGAGTTTGAATTACCTTGCCAACTAATACATTTTTACTACGATTTTGGGAGACGATTCGTCGACTAAAAGACTATAGTAACTAAAGATGAGCACTATTAAACCAAGTCAGCCATTCACTAGCAGACGTCACCTGCGGAGTTGTTCTTCGCAAGGCTGGAAAACCCGGTGACCGACGACCCTATACTACCCTCTCGACTCTAAGCATTCAACCAGGAATCACTGATCCTCTCCAAGGTCTGCGTTGGGCAAACCTATAACAGCTATGAAGGAAAAAAAACTTGAGCCAACGGGACAGCCTCCACTGGACAAGTATCACTAACCAATCTCCCCATCTAAGATCACCAAAACAACTGAATCTGCAAATAAAAAAGGTGCTTTAGACACCAACGTCTTCGACGTTATACCGGGAGACGTTGGGAAAGAGCACTACAACTAGCCCCAAAGCTTCGGACTTTGTAATTTTTCTCCCAATCAGTCTGGGTCTTCAACAGCAAGCCAGAGAAGATCACCCTGAGGTATCCAGGCAGTCACAATTGCTGTTAACTGCAGTCAAGAAAGAGTTAACTTAAGAAGCTCACCGGTCTTTTTTAGGGCCATCGGACGTCGAACTACCTTGCCAACAAATATATTAGAACTTAACAAAGTTGACAGAAAACAGCCTTTAGGGGTCACACAAATTTTAAGCATGCCAAAAGTCGCAAGAGGGTGAATTGGAAGAAAAACTTCAAGTGTATCTAATAAATACAATTTTACTTAGGCGTCAAGAAACTGACGCAGAAAATTTATCGAGATTGAAACAGCAGCGTCAAAATCGACAACTAAAGAGTCCATTACGTGAGAGATCAGCTTTTCATTGTACCCTCACAGCAATCTCTGAAATCTTTAAAGATCCTACTTCAGATTTTTTAATGAGTAGAAAATGTATTTGTGTTTTTGTGGCAATAAAAATGTAGGGTTTAAGGTCCAGGACTTTGTTGCTCTGGTAATAAAGTTGTGAGATATGAGAAAAAAAATTTTTTTTAATATAAATTTTTTGGGGGTTTAAAATCTTAACAGCTTTAAAAAATAGCCGTTTTCGTGAATTACACGGGAGAAACAGTAAATCAACGGCTTCTTATAGCCACCGATTATTTTATGGTATAAAGAACGCACGGTACTTTTCAGCATAATAATTTTTTTGAATTTTTACAGCTCATTATTTAACCAAATAAACTATATGAATTCCGAAAAAATATGTTTTTAATAAGAAGATTTTTGTTCTGAGATGTATCAGGAATATGTGTAAAATTTCTAACTGAAAATGTTTCACATTACATGTCAACACACTACGGTGTTTTATTTAGTAAGTCTCGGGCGAAGCCGAGACGGGGGGCTGCTAGTCTAAAATACTGATATTCATGCTGAGGGTCACAGTTAGTGTAATGAAATTATCACTTCCAGAATTGTCGTTGGCAGCATAGCAGTAGGTATTTTGTAAAGAATACTTCTAAAAAATAGATTGGCAAAATATGGCTATTCACATCTACTGTATTTATATCTACTGTAAGCCATTTTCATGCCCGGAAATATCTGTCTGATATTTTGAATAAATTAGGGGTACCGTGCATTATGCTTTTTTATATTTGAATAGCAACTAAAATACACTCAAGTAATATTTTATGACCAAAAACTATACGTACATCAGGTTTTCCCTATGATAAAACTAAAACTGGAGATAACAGTTGTATGAAAAGTATTTGATGTAAAAGTCTTAAACTGAGTTTGCACTTATAAACAAGATTCAAATAACTATAAAGGTGCAATAGAATTTTTGGAAAATAGTGATTATTTCTCATTCCAAAAATTGATCTCTTTTCTACTAAATAATGTCCTGTTTCCTTTTTCAAGTTGCCTTTTTTTTTAATAAAAATAAAACTTGTGCTCCAGCATTGTCAGTTATTAATTTTGATCTAAGTAAAACATTTCATTAATTAAGTTATTTTTACCTCAATACTTTTCAATATTATGTGTTCGATTGTTGAAGAATATTACGTTCTTTCAATTCCGTGTTTATAATTTACATCAGATTAAAATCTTAATTTTTTGCGTAAAATGCAGAAATTGAGAAATTGTCGTTAATTGCCACAAATCTAACATACATACTTACTGTCAAAATTTCGTCTTCATAGGACCTGTAGGGGAATCTCAAATAGCTGTAAAAAAAAATAATAATAATAATAAAATAAAATATTACTGAGTTAAAAATTAGTTTGACTGTAAGATATCAGTACTACTGTTTTTACAAGTGGAGGCATTGTAACTGACACTACTACAAACATCAACTATTTACGTATAAAAAAAAAAGAATTTTTATGCGTAAGTGGCATTTTACCAGACCCTAAGGCTTTGAAAATACCTCAATTCGGTGGTGTTAGTTTTAGCTTTATTGTTGCAAAGCTAAGCTAAGTGCACTAATGTTTTATTTAAAAAAAAAGATTTTAAGTACAATTAGTAAAAATTTTTTTTTTTAAATCTCCATTAAATGACCGCATATAATTGTATTACAATCAGTGACTCACTTAATGAGAATATCAAAACTACAGCATTATACTTTTTTCTAACATGGATATGTTATTTATTATTAGTTAAAATAAATTTTATTTTTGATAGAATACCGAAAAACGTTGTGTGCAAATAATTCAGACTCTTCTTATCCCTTTACTATCATAACAAACATTTTAAGAAACCAGAAAATTTCAAACAATGCACGCTTTAATTACGTTTGTTGTATGTTTTTTTATAAGTTGGTTAAACAAATAAATAAATGAATAAATCAACACTCAGAATCCTTTATGTATTAACAACTCTGATAGTCATATCAACAAAGTATTAAATTTTTCTTATTTCGTCCTAATGTCACATTAGGATGTGAATTTTCTTGTGAATCATGATTATCACAAAAACAACGACAGTCACGTGATATGAAACATAAACCGCAGATGCAACAGCATGAAATCCCTCAAGTCGATCTCAGTACACCAGCATTTCCTGCCCTTCTATTTCTGTCCAGTTCAGCCACATGTGCGTCAAGAGAGCAAGTAAATTTCGAAAAGTGCTGTTCTCAGTGACGAATTTCCTGGGGCTCAGCCCCAATTGCAGAATCGTTGCGTGGGTTATACGGTAGTAGTGGTGGTGGTACTAGCCGTTTACACTCAGACAGAGAATCCCTACAATTCACAGGTGAGAGGGGAGGAATCTAGAGTAGGGAGTGCAGTGAAAGTAGGAGAGAGATGGTCGCAAATAGGCGTCGACAGGCTCGCTTGGTGGTGACAGTTTTAACGACCAAAATAACGCCTAGCAGCCACCCCCCTACCTCTGGTCTGCTCCTCTAACTTTTAGGGCGACGCTCGTCCTGTGAGATTAACGTTCTTCCGCAGCCAGAGGCAGGGCAGGCCTCGTGAATGACCACGCAACCACCCCAGCACTCGCGTATAATCTCTCTCGCGGCCTAAAGAATTTATGGTGAGCGCGCGAATTTCTGTGCCACCCCCTGCCCACTGTGTATACTTATATATGGCCCACACGGATGACGTATCCTCTCATTTTTTTTCCTAACGCTATCGTGTGGGCCAAGCTTTTCTTTTGTCGTTTTTTTTCTTCTTTCAGCGGGCGCTGAAATCGTGGTGTCACCTCGTGCTGGGAATAATTTTCGGGGCTCCTATTTTTGAAGTTCTGAAAAGGACTACGTGACGCTTTGGATTTTATTTCGATCTGACTCTCGTCTTTTATGAATGGCCTAGGAATCGTCTTGTGGAAGTTTGTATTTTGGGCTGATTGGCATAGACAAAAAAAAATAAGAGAACTTTCAAATCATCTGTCGTGATCAGATGGGCTTATAATTCAAAAACCATTGCATTTCAATAGGGATGTTTAAAAAAATTGTTTTGTTCTACAGGAAGACGTATCTTTATTAAGAAGGTTTCAACTAAAAATGAAAAATGTTAGGTAACGCTGGAAAAAATCACATTCTTTTTAAGAACAAATGTGCATATTAATTATTTCAATTTTTTTTTTCGGATGAATTTTTGGAAGAAAAATTATTCAATTCCACTAAGAAATGTTAAGCAACGCTGACATAAATCAGGTTCATTTTAAGAAAAGTGTGCTTATGAATTTTTTCAAAAATTTCTCCTGGATAGTTAGAAATAAGCTGTCCATTTGAAAAAAGAATAAACGAATAAAATATAAATCACACAAATTATCTTCAAAAAAAGTTACATTTACTGAAATTTCAATTATAGAGTTAAATGATGTTTTCCTCGAAAATTCGTCTGGAAAAAAATATTGGAAAAATTCATACGCACAAATAACGTTTAAAGAACGTCATTTTTTTAGCGTTACCTATTAGTTTTTATTTTTTGCTGGAACCTCCTTAAAATATTGAGTGTCTTTGAGACATAATCGTGGTCATAAGCTTTTTTTATTTGTGGGGGTGATTAGTTGTAGCTTATTATATAATAATTTTATGCACAGTACTTTTAAATCGAAATTTGTATGAATTAAAATGTAAATTAAATAACGTGGTCTTACAATTTTTGTTTGTCATCTAAAAAATAGAATTTGATTTATGTGTCTGTTTCAACATTAAACTGTACCAAAAAAATCATATTGGCGTACGTGAAAGTAAATTTATCTTTCTAACACTACTAAATGGTTTCAAAAAATTTGTGTTTCTATTATTTTATGTAAATTTCATATGGTTAATTTAGTAAAAATTGTAATATTGATTATATTAACAATACAGTATGAAGCATCCCCAACTTTGCTAGTAAAGGTTTCAATTCAATTTTCGAAACAATTTATAAATTTGCAAAAAATTTTTCTACGTCTCTGATGAACGTATATCTTGATTTCTAACAATTTTTTTTAGGTAAATATTATTCATCCACCCAAATTTAAATGTCGCTCGAGTATAACAACTTTTTCGTTCTGAGTTGGATATGACGACATCATCATTTAACACTGTAATATTCACGCCCTTAAATTCTTTATCACCTCCTCCAAAACATTCTGGCACGCCTAATCACAAAAAAGACTTTTTGTTGAAATTACACCACCAAAAAGGCCACTTGCAAAAGCATCATCGCTCGACAATTTACGCATACAAACGAGAGAACCCAGCTCTTGTTGGGCGTGAAAAATCACATAAAATTAGAGCAGCTGAAAAAAGACCAATTTCGGTCGGCTTGAAATAGCCGGGAGCAGAGGAGCGACGAGGAAGCTCGTCGGGTGGTCGTAGCCAGAAATAGCCAACAATTTATACATTCTGGATGAAGCCTCGCAAGCCATGTCGACGATACAAAAAAACACACCCCTCTACCCGTGCGCTGGCAATAACAAACCATGTCTAGTTTTTGGTCACGCGACTGGTGTTGAAGCCAGGGGAGACACAAGTTAAAACGTGCGCGCGTGTGCTTCAATGCGCACTCGAACGCACTTCCGTGCGTATAACAAACTATAGAGACGTACTCTTTCTAGGTTGTTTCTATGATGGATGGGAAATAATTTTCTTTTTCCTTTCACGCAATGATATGGACTGCAATTCCGATGAAAATAAAGGGTTTGGCTAAATTTTCAAGTATAGTGATTGATTTATGATAAGTGCACGAGCGACGAGTTTTGCGAGAACGTGGAGAGCGAGTTGTATATATTCAATGCACGAGACTGGTGGACTCTAATGCGATATCCTATATGCTTTGCTCTCTAGACGTCGCATTAATCTTCGTTCTTTCGCGCCTGAGATTTTCAATTCGATATTCCATTCTATTGTGAAAGTCGTAGTGAAATATTACTATTTTCAAGTGAAGAAAAACTCGCGGAAAGGTATCATTTTTTATGAAATTTATCTTTGCAATAGTGTTATTTTTTCTTAACGGTAACTAAATTTTGGTCCACACTTAAATTAACTGAAACAGAACTGTTTTACAATAAATGGAAATTTAAAAATTGTATATGGTTACCATGATTTTTTTGATAAAGAAAAAATACTAGAGGCACGTTAGGTTTAGTTTTCTTTTCTTGCAACAAAACCAAATGGTTATAAAGTTTTGTTCATCTTATATGAGACGATATCATCCATAATATTTTTACAATTCGTATTGTTAATAAAGAAAAAGTAAAAATAATTTATAAGCTTTTCTTCTAAAAAATGAACAAAAATACATTTGAGTTGCAACTCTTTTCCTTTTCTGTTATCAACAAAACTGAGTTAAAGTAAATAATACGTTAATAAAACCAAATAATGTGGACTTTTGTTGATGCGTAAAAAAATTTAGTTATTTGCAATATCGATTCGTTTATAAAGGCACAGTTAAAATTTTGTTTTTCGATAACTTATTAAAAAGTTTATAAAAAGACTTCTTTTTTATGCTGATTCTCATTATTCTAAGAATATAAAATAATTCTAGTGCACAATTAAACAAAATTTTGTGTTTCAATGGTTTTTTAATCAAATTATTTAGCTGTTTTTAAAAATAAAAAATGGCCTAGTGAGAAGAAGTTTCTTCATTAAAGCAATTGGAAATTCTTTGAAGACTTTGCTATTTTTTTGTAGCTTTCAGTTTTTCATAAAAAATTTTTGATGTTTTATCAATACTTGTTTAAAAAAATTTTGTTTCTGAGTAATATTAATTAAAAAATTATTCACCGTTGATCATTAGATTCTTATTGGAATAAAAAAAACTCGTACAAACAGTTTGCCAGTGTTTGAAAAATCACACAAAACCTGACGTAGAAGCGCAAAAATGTATAACCCAAACAATAAGAGAGAAATCATTTTTCAGCCGAAGAGGTCGACAGATTTACCGGAGCCTTCGAGTTGCAAGCTCACAATTACAGTCCCTGTGACAACGAAGACAATGAGAGTTTCCGGCTACGGCGCGTTGTATAAATTGTTTTGTCGTTGCGTACTTTTTTTTGCCGACGAGCACTGTGTGCTGCTACTTATTCTGTCTCTTTCACCGCGCACGTTTGATTTGTTTGATAAAATCAGAGTGTAATATATTGTTCATCATACAAAAAATTTTAAGTTCATACTTATGACACGATTCTTAGCATAAACTTTTCCAGCTAAACAATGCATTTTTAAATTACAATTTTAAAGAAAAAACAATTCATAATAGAAGAAAAAAAATGAAAGCATTTAAATAAGTATTAAAATAATTGATTTCAAATACATCACAATAAACTTTTATATCTAAGAAATTTCGCACTGAAATCACAGAAAAGAAACTTTTTTAATATGGTATTTTTTTAACATACTTTGTTTGGGAAAAAAAAGTTTTCTTCAGAATTGTTTCAAAATTTATGAAGTAAGTGTGCCCAAGTCTGTCAGCTACTCACAAAAATATAACAAAAGCAAACTTGAATTGTTCATAATAAATTGCCTCTAAATCGTGGTTTCAGTACTTCCCAACGACAACTCGAGATATTTACGAACGATATTGTAGGTTTTCACTTTCTAGATCATACTACAGGAAAATTCGGTCTTAAAAAAAGGAAAAATGCGTATTGATCATGTATACCTCATCACGCAACGCCAAAGAGTTAAACGTCTTGAAGTGATGAAATAGCCGATAACAAAATACCCATCTTCAATAGATAGTCTTATTGATATTCTTACTCTCGAATACTTTTTCCCGCTTTCTTTTGGATGCAGTATTTTACTGTCGATCCAAAAAGACTTCGATTTTTTTGTTTCCTCTACTTATTGTACACCCACTTTATAAGTGCAAATGCCTCTATAAGTATGTATTTTAAAGAGTCTTCGATCAAATCCGAGTCCACAATACACACCTAAATTATAAGTAGATATCTCATTCGAAGCAACACCAATTTTTTCGCACCTTCATTTTACTGATGCCCTTTCCCAACTCCACAAAACTCGTTTTTCCATGTCATTGTTTTTTTTTTCCATTCGGTGTCTCCCTCCATCCTCAAAAGCTATACAGGCCGCCCCGGCAAATCGAAACTTTCCCGAATCGAGTAAAAACTCTGCTGGCGTACTTCTCTTCCACGTGCCAACTCCATCTCCATCCCTGACTTTTCATTTCATCAGTGGCCCAGGTCATACTTGCTCGCGCCCTCGTCACCCGAGCTGAAAAGGATAAACAAAAAAATTTTCCTCCAAGTCCCAGCAGCTACTTCGAATCCGATTACTCAGGTCATTGCTACTTGCTCTCTTTTTTTTTCCTCCTCCCTGGCACTTGGCTGCCGTCCATGCGCTTGTGAACGTCCATTTCCGTTTTTCTCATTAACATACTTTCCCGGGGCTGACATACAAAATCGCTCGCCTCTGTACACCTTGTCGTCCATTCCTGGGCCTTCCAACCAATACTTGTATCGTGCTCTTGTTGTTTCAAAAATTTTCATTTGGAAAACACAAGCGCCTTTTTTCTTTTACTCGATGAAAAATTTATGCAGTACTCAGGTTCAAGACACAGAACAAAATTATGAAAAGCGCCTGTTTTCCGAAATGTTAAATATACATTATTTCAATAATAATTTTAATAGACAACAAGATACAGAAAAATTGAAAAATTGTTACAAGTATCTCTATTGGATTGTATTATGTGCGTATACTGTGTCATTTGTGTATGTGCAGAATATAAAAGCAACGAAACTTGAAACTCTGACTACGTTACGATTTTACATCCCCTTCGTAAGAGTCAGAGGTATATTATACACTTTATTTAATTTGCGTTTATTGTACTTATCAAAATTTGTGTTGTAAAGAATTTTTTTATTACCCATAGATTTTTGTAACTGATGAGGGCTGGGACATTGTCCAAACGGCCGAAACGTCGTTTTGTTTTTTAATAAATACAAAATTTGACAGTACCACTATTGAACGTTATTTTACTTATTTATTTCATTAAATTTATTTGTTATCTGACTGTTACTTATCCAAAAAACTTATTAGATCGTTTTTTTTTGATAGAATAATTGACTAGTATTTTTCTCCACCGTACAAAAGTGTCCAAGGGTATTGACAAAACAAATATTTCTGAGAACACTATCTTATACTGTCTGGAAGCTCAAAACTGTGTCAAAATTTGATTATTGTCTTGAAAAATAAGACAAGGTAAGAAATTACTTAAAAACTGTAAGTCGACCAAAATCTTAAATATTTCCAAGCTACTCAAGGATTTCAAATGACTTTTGATGACTTCGAATTGCTTTTAAAACCCTACAAATCTTTTATAAACTTAAAATGAATTTATAGTTGTTAGATGTTATTAAATTTCTTGAACCATTGGACGACTGCAAAAAACTTAAGTCTGGATATGGACTTTAAACAGACTTTTAAAGATTATGAAGTCATTAAATTAATCTGAACTACATCTAATGACTTCAAATAACTTTAGAAAGATTGAATGACATAAAAAAATTTTAAAATATTGCTACTACTTTGAAAGGCTCCTTTGGAAAGACCATTTATAACTTTAAAGTCATTAAATAATATTGAATGACTTTTTATAACTATATGATGCCTCAAATTTTTTTAAGAATCATGAGTCTTTTCATAACTTCAGACTACTCTTGATGACTTAAAATGTGTGCATCTTTTCAGTATATATGGCAAGTAATTCATGCACGTCAGCAGGATAAATCAGGTACTCAATGCTGTCATTGGTAAGAAACGATCTCCATAATCTTCCATACAGAATTATCGAACAGCATTATTCAACTCCGAAGTAATCATCCGGACGAAAGTACCACTCATCCGAACAGTACTCGTGGAATGAGGGAAGAGGGTGCCAACGTAGACGCAAACAGGGTGAACTGTTGACCCCGAAGCTCGGCACGAGCTTTGAAAAAAATCTCGAACAAACAAGCCGGAAGGGGCACTTCAAACGAAAGCTTGGCTGGGAGAGGCCGATGAATTCGCACAACGATCGGCAATCAGCAGGAAATTTTGAAATTACCATACGAGAAGAGCGCGCCCACCCGAGGCTTGGCTGCTACTCCTAAGGGTCTTGAATATTTCAAAGGCTGGACCTAAAGTAGGCAGACCGTTTACTTTGGGCACGAGAGTGAGTCATGCATACGTACCCGAAGGCCATTCTGGACCAGCACGACACTGGGTGTGTCTGTGCATGGGTATTTTCATCGATTCGTAATTGTGTAGGTCTCTTTGAGTTTCGAGTTGGATATGTCCGGGTGATTCTTTCGAGATTCCTCGAGAGAGCGATTGTTGAAAAAAGAGTTGATGCAAGGTCAGGCGAAGTTTTTACTTCAGTTATCGAATTCATTTACGATAGGCATCTTAGAAAATAATCAGATTAATGGTATATCGACTATTTAACTAGCTCCAACAGTGTTAACAACACCTTTTTACCACAATTTACAACATTAGTATCTGAGCCTTTCTTCATTGACTTGGTCCATTTTATGTTTTTCTTTGTGGCCGAGTAATTTGATAAGTTGATCGTCAACGATTTTGATGTTCAATAAACGATGACATAACGATATTTTGTAAGCATGTAGAAACTTATAGCTGAGAAGTAGATTGAAAAATTAATAGAAATAATTTATGTATAATGAGTAATGAAAAAAAAAGTTCAATTAAGAACTGCCAAAATGAACCAACGGATAACAAAGAAGAGCTGGTCCTCTACAAAAACAAATCCATGCTCTCACGCACGTATGGAAAGAAACTCTCATATTTCTCTCATAATTCTAATAATTGAACTCATTCATGTATTACGACATTTAATACCATCTATTGAAAATATACATCGTTCTAGTAAGTATTTCAATTAGAAAAAAAGATGTTTCAGTATACAAAGGAAAAGGTTATCGTTATACTTACTTTCTTTAAAATTGAAAACTAGTAGAAAAAAATCATTATAACAAAATCTTCAGACTTTATATGTTTTTTGAGGCAATCAAATTAATGATGATTGCCATCCGTATAATCAAACAAATCTAATAACTTTTATAACAAAATCTCACATATGTGAGCACCAGGTCAGTTCTCTTACTTGCCTCCCAAAACCGTAACTTTATGAAAGGATCTAAAACATTCACTGTGCAGCAACAGCTGCACTCAACGAGACAAAGTGAGGCGCAACCAGAAGAGTACCACGTCGTTCGAACGCCCTGTAGTAGACGGAGAGCAAAACTAATGGCCGAATTGCTACCTCCCGTTCCGGTGCGCAGTCAATTTCGTGCACGTGCCTATGTAAATTGCTGCCAAAACGGTCACAGTGGTGGGAAATTCTACGCGAAACCCCGAAATGACGTTCTCTAGCTTTGTGCTGCACTTCAATCCATACCTTATTTCCTTTTGGGATGAGATGGACGCTAAGATGTTTTTATTCGATTTAAAAAGTACATTTTTACTTCTCGACGATTTCTCGTCCAGGACTTGGCATTTTTAGTTTGAGGCGAAATGTTAGAACAATATTAAGTACAGCCTGAGCAAATCGAATTTTTGGGTATGTGAGACCTAGTTATGCAAATATCTGTCAGTTGAACAGTGCTGCAACATACAATACAATATGTTATGTGTGGTTACCAATTTTTTTTCTTTTATGTCATGATTACATTTTTTAATTTATAAATAAGGTATTGGTTTAGTGATGATTTCTTAAAAGTTTTTTAATGACAAATATTAGATAGTGAAAAATTATACAAAAGTATTGCATTGTTTACATGTAATATTACTCACTGATAGCAGCATTTCGAAGTTGTCATGAAAATATTAGTTTTGTTATTGTTTTACGCAATACCCTAGATAAAACAATCAAGCTAACTGGTAGAAAACAGTTTCTTAGTTCTTGAAAAAAATTGAAAATAAATTAAAAATAAAAGAGAACAGGAAGTCGTAGTCATGAGGTTTTACCTTATTTGGTATGTATGTTTTATATTATTCTAATGAGAAGAAATCAGAATATTCCATTCTGACTATGAATTATATCCCTATACATATATTCGTATCATTACTAGCTATAAGCTACTTTTCCAAAAACTATTTAAAAAACTAAAATAATTAAAATCTGACTTTGAAAATTACACGCAATTTTATTTTTGTGTACAGTTTTCATTAATTCTCTCTTTGAATTATAAAATAAGGAATTAAAGGGGATTAAATTAACCAGATTGAATTTTATATTTAAAATAAATCTTATCTTACTAATATATAAAGCAAAGTCGCTAAAACCGTTGTGATCGCTAACCGCGAAAACTACTGAACCAATTTTGCTGAAATTTTGCACACTGATTTTTCATGATTCCGAGATGGTTTTCGCATACTTTTTTTCTTAAAAAATTTAATAACAATAGCGATAAACAAGCTCAAAGTTTTGCTAAAATAAGCTAACTTTGCGCTTTAGTTCAGTAGGATCCGCTAGGTGGCATGGAGGTAAAATTGAAGCCACTCGCAACCAAAGATAGTGAAGAGTGGTTATAAGAAGCCCCATCAAGTAGAAAATCATCGCAGTCGTTCATCGGCACTACACCAAGAACAGAGGAGTCCGTCGTGCAGCTGGGCATCCCGGCTACCGATGACACTCTTCTTTTATGGACAAGCGGAATAAATCGGTTTTCATCCCGGATCCCCAAAATAAACGAGTGCCACGGGAAATCAGGCGTTCGGAACGTCAACGTCTCCGGTGGAATACCAGGAAACGTTTCTAGCCGGAGCATAACCTGCTCCAGCACTTCAGAGCTTTGTGGCCGTTCAACCACCCAACCTGGTGCCGTCAGAGAATTTTCTTCTTCAAATGCGAGCCAGAGAAGACAGCCCTGAAGAGTACAGGCAGCCACAACGGCCTCCTTAGTGGTCGTTCCAACGGCATATCTACAGAGAAGGTATTCTCCAGGCCCACTTTCCTGACTACCGATGAACGGTTGGTTATCCGGGGAACGACCTAGAGACGAGATATTCTTAGGTCAGCGTCGTAGCCCTCCTATACGGTCTCCGTACACAGAGACTCAAAGGATAAGAGTCAAGCTACCCGCATCTGGCTCTCCATCATCAAGAATAATAATAAAGAATAGCTGCAAGTTTCACCACCAGCCCTTTTCAGGGCCATTATAAGTATTTACGTTCCTACTTAACCATCAATCTCATCGGTTCTTTCAAGGGCCACCTGAGTTTGAATTACCTTGCCAACTAATACATTTTTACTACGATTTTGGGAGACGATTCGTCAACTCAAAGACTATTTAAAGCCGGCCACTGTTAAACCAAGTCAGTCATTCACTGGCAGACGTCACCAGCAGAGTTGTTCGTCGCAAAGCTGGGAACCCCGGTGACCGACGACCCTATATTACCCTCTCAACTTTAAGCATTTAACCAAGAATCACCGATCCTCTCCAAGGTCTGCGCTGGGAGAACCTAACAGCTATGAAAAAAAAATAATAAATGTGAGCCAACAGGACAGTTACCAACGGGCAAGCATCACGAACCAACTTTTCTACCTTAGATCACCAAAACAACTGAGTCTGAAAAAAAAGGTTCTTTAGACACCGTCTTCGACGTTATACCAGGAGACTACAGGAAAGAGCTCTAAAACTAGCTCCAAAGCTTCAAACCCTGAGGTATCTAGGCAGTTACGTTTGCTGGAAACTTCAGTCAAGAAAGACTTTACTCAAGAAGCTCACCGGTCCTTTTCAGGTTCATTGGACATCGAACTACCTTGTCAACAAATATATTACAACCTAACAAAGTTGAAAAAATAGCCTTTAGGGCTCACAAGAGTCTCAACTATGCCAAAAGTCACAATAAGTCGAATTAGAAGGAAAACTTCAAATTCATCTTATGAATACAATTTTAGGCGTCAAGAAAGTGACGAAAGAATTTATTAAGTGAGAGATCAGCTTTTCACTACAACCCTCATAGTCATCTTTCGAATCTTTCAGATTTTTAAATAGGTAGAATATGTAATTGTATTTTTGTTGCGATAAATAACGTAGAGATTAGGCTCCAGTAATTTGTTGCTCTAGTAATAAAGTTGTGAGATAGGAGAAAAAAATTTTTTAATGATAAATTTTTAGTGAGCTTTGAATCTTCACAGCCTTGAAAAATAGCCCTGTTCATAGATTAAACGGGAGAAACTGCAAATAAACGGCCTTTAAAGGCCAACAATTATATTATGAAATGAGGAATGCACTGTACTTTTCAACATAATTACTTTTTTTTACTTTTTACAGCTTTTTACTTGACCAAATAAATTGTATGCATTTGGAACAGATATGTTTTTAATAAGAAGATTTTTGTCCTGAGAAGTGTCAGAACTAAATGTATAATTTTTCACTGAAAACGTTTCTCATTTCATGTCAACACACTACGGTGTTCCATTTAGTGATTCTCGGGCAAAGCCAAGTCACGGGGGAGGGGGGGGGACGCTAGTTGGAACATGTAAAAGTTATTTTGCATAATATTTTGGTCACAATTGTCTAAGAACAAAAAACAATAATTGCAAAAAATATTTTGTGTAGAAAAAAATGTGCACAAACCATTTTATGGTTAATAATTGTTATTAATGCGTGGACAGTTCTTGTGAACAATAATGTGTGCTCAATGAAAATGTGCAGAATCCTTATGTGACCTGCACATACCAGGTCAAGCGGATGGTGTAACTTAGATTCTAATGTAGAAATAAGTTAAAAAAAGCTTGCAGCGACGTACACAGTTTGAGGTCACCATCGTCAATAAATAAATGAAGAGTTACAGCAATTTCAAATATTTATAAGCAGACTGTTTATAAAGGTTCAGCGATGAGATTGAATAAATCGATGGTAAAAAAAGTCAAACACAAAAATCTACTGTATAAAAGAAAATTAAGTAAGTGTCCCTAACCGAACAGTACCTATAACTGAACACTCATGAAATTTTCGCTGATTACATTTTAAATAACAATTGATCACTAAACTTGTAACAATATGTGTGTTAGTGAGAATTCTATCGAAGAGGGGAAACGTTTATGGACTTGATACTCAAATGATTTTTATGAGTTTGCTTCAACCGTTTGCTAAGAAAGATTTATTAGTACTTAAGGTTGTTTTATGTTATACTTTTATACAAAAAAAAGAGTACTAGCAATAGCCTGGTATGTTATAAAATCATTGATGAAAATTAATGTTTATATATATATATATTTTTTTTTTCTTTAATATTGCAGGTGTTTCTTTATATGTACATAGTTGATGGAAAGTGCACCCGTAGTTGAACGGCTGCATTCAGTTATAAGTCCATTGTGTTTAGTTTTGTACTACAACGCACTCTTAACCTATAACTTCTAATCTTTTAGAAAAGACGTTTTTTCATTCATAAATGTTAATAACGCTTTATTATTTATTTTCCTGCAATATTTAATGCACATTATTAACTGATGAGGATTATTTAGTTGTTTTCCTTACATAAATGAAATCCTCTTGCACGCAAAAAAGTTCAACTTTAGGTACATTAAACTTTAAACACAGGGGAACCTCAATTCACATACATTTATGTACAAGTACAAGGAGAGGCATATGAGTAATAATTTATTTATCTTTAAACTAAAAAGCTGGTCAACAATTTCGGTAACAATCACTTTATTATGTTCTACATCATCATAGGATTTTGAAAAAATGCATAAAACATAATTATTTTTTCATTTATTGGGCTTCAAAGTTCTTAAGATGCTTGAGTGTTCGGTTATAGGGGCATTTACCTTAATGTTAAGCTTTTTTTTCTTCGAGACAGGGTCAATCTTTCTTTACTGACCATTGATCTAAAAAATAATAATAAAATCTTTGAGAATATCATGATTCTTGGTGGGAATATCCATTTGGAGAAGTTTGTAAAACTCAAGGTATTTCTTTCTAGGCTATGGAGACTAAAAGAAAAACATCGGTCGATGCACTTCTTCTTCCAAACTCTATTTACAACTATTCCTGGGTTGTGTCCGAGTTCAAAAGGCACGCGTTAGTACTCCTTCTATACCAGCAGTACAACTTGTTCAAGTTTTATACATTTTTTTTCTTCCCAGGGAAGTCAAAACTTTTAATCCGCGATTGTTCGCATCGTGTACGGCAATGAACTGGTC
This sequence comes from Copidosoma floridanum, assembly GCF_000648655.2. Next base: position 407,117 of record NW_019379584.1, read on the forward strand.
GGTATGAACATACTTTTGAAAAATCTGTTACCTCGGTCTACTTTAATTAATTTTGCTAAGGAAAAAAATAACTCACTGCTTTTTCAATATGGCATATTTTTTTGAAGTAGCAATCAAAGTTTTATAATTTGTATATGAGCGATGTTTTCTTTGAGACGAAAGTACGAGTGTAGGTAATGAACAATTTCGCACCCCCAAATTACTTTTTCGTTTTGAGGTTTTCCATATCATCACTTGAAATAACTTAACCGAAAAAGGTCTAATGCTTCATTCAACAGCCATACTAGTTCAACCATGATTCACCTCTGCTTATCCAATCAAAAATGTACAGTAATTATCCGCTATAAAACTCCAATCCACTCCCACCCGCAAAAATTTATCACATGGCTCAGATGTTTACATTCGAGCGACTTTTTCCATGTTAAAATAGAACAGTGCCTCCATTACGAGAACTGTAAGGGTCAAACAATCCTATCCACCCCTACTATCTCCGTCGCCTCTACCGATAACAGCATCATATTCCGTATCTCTATCTGCGAAGATCATCCACTGCCGTGCATCCGATCCCTAATCGCACCCACGCACTCATAGCCTACGGCACCCCTTCGTCTGGCCTTGTCATCCTCAGCTCTCTCTTTCCCTCTCCTCTACACCAAACTTTCTCCTACACTTTGAGCGAAGCTCTCTGTGTTCGGTATTGCCGTCCTGTATATGTTAGTGCTTGAGCTTTCGACGTAGTACATACACAAGTGTATGGAAGAATCTACGAAAAAGTGCTTGATTGTGGATCCAAAATTTGATGAAATGTCGTGGTAATGCTTACATATTTTTAACTGCTCCGTATGGCATATGTAACGAGCTTGCATCGGTGTTTTGGTCAAATTAATTGTTTCGTGCACAACTTTTTTTAAACCCTCGGTTAATGAGATTCAATGCTGATAGACTAGAAGCTTCAGACAATAGTAAAAGAGTTGCGATTTCAACGTCAGATTTTCACCTATAATTTAAGTGTACTCTGTTTGATTGAGGGTTTGACGAGTGTCTGTCAAGAGCAGATTGTCAACTCATAACATTTATGTGATAGTACACCTGAACAAAATATCAAAACCAACTCGTCAAACAGCTCACTTAGTCATATTATCTTCTATAGTTTGGAAATTTCCATTGACCGCTCGTAAGGACTCATGCACACGAATCCTTGGAAGAACACTTTTTCACTGACTCGTCCGGATAAAGAGCAGCAGCACGAATAACAGAACGTTGCGCGCGCACGCTCTCGGGGATTCGGGGGATTATTATCGGCACATGCGCTCTGAGCGGCCCGGCGGCATGTCAAAGTAGACGCGGTGCACCTACACGTATACATATACAGACTGCTCCTGCTGATGCTGCTGTTGCTGGTATACGGATCGTACGTTATATACACGGCGTGGAAAAAGAGATTCGAGGGGAGACCCGTTGCATTTCAACGACGAGAGCGAATCCAGTTAGTACGGCGTGGTTCTCCGTCGAGACCGGACGGAGGCCTCTCTCTCTCTTTTCCTTTCTCTCGTTAAAATTTCTACGGCGTGCGCGGCTTATGCGGGGCTTTGACGTGCCGGCTTACGAGAGAGACTAGAACGGCGCGTGTCTGACTCGTTTTTCGGTTTATCCCCCGTATGTTTTGTGTCGTTCGTTTGTTTGTTTGTTTGTTTATTCTTTGTTGTGTGAACCAGTGAATCGATATGCTCGATCGGGAATTCATGGTGATGATTGTTAGCTGAGTTTATTTTGCCACCTGCCTCAAGTGTTGATTCGTGTGTTTCTTCACAACCAAGTTCAAGTTGTCGCTCGACTCGGTTTTTTTTACCATTGCCACGGTGATTCTAGTCCAAAAAGAAAAAACCCATCGCACGAACTTCAAAAGCAAAATCCCTCCACTTTTGTACATGTGCAGGGCACAACTTTTGGAATAAAGTAACATTAGCCGACACGCAAATCCAAGGGCACCGTAACGCATCCCGAGTTCTTTAATGCAGGTACATAATATACGTGTGGTGTTCACGTGCGTTTAAAGTTTTCCAGCGCATGAATTGTTTAGCGCGCCAATTCTGGCTTAGGTACAAGATTCCACGGGGGAGTTTGAGGCTTTGTGAAAGCTTTTCCCGCGTTTATCCCGTGTGTCTGAGTTTACGTTTACAACCGACGTTTATATGCAGTGGAAACCAGTCAGCTGCGATATTACGTCTTGTGGACTCCGGTGATTAAGTCGCAGAGAAGTTTGTCGTGGTAGAAGTGGGTGAAGCTTTCGAGCGGTCTCATCCTCTGTGGAATTTTGGAATTTGCATGAGCCTGTGACAAAATCTTTTGACTGGATGGCCTTGAATGTCTATTGACCAGTGCTAGTATGTGAAAGGCGTTTTTTGTAACCCAACATTCATTGTCACTCTACGAGCAATGATAGAGAAGTAGAGGGGAGTTTATTGTACTGCGGGGAATTTCTCTATTGCAATTGTCTGTCATAGAATTGAAACTTTTGTAACGATTGTGACTTTATTGTGTTCACAGCAATTGGAACATTAAGTATATAGTATTCCACGTAAAAGTGAAAGTGTAAAAAGGAGAATAAAAATGACAGCACAGAAATAATTTGTTACTGAGTTTACCAAAAATCTGAGCAAGAGAAGAGAATACATAAAAATGACAACAAAAATTTTTCACTAAGACGTGAAAACTACTACAAACCATCACTCGGCACCTGTTGTGTGGTTTTAAGATGCGAATAATACAATATTTAATCATGAAACATGTAGTTGAGTTTTTTTGTATTTATAACACAACTGCTACGTTCTTTACCAAAGTAAAAAGTGGCTTTAAAAAAAAGATTTTTTTGAGATCTACTACTTTTGCATCGATAACTTTGTCGTGAAATTCCAACTAGGGTTAAATGAAAGTGTTATTGCTGTTTTTTTTTAAGTGGTTAGCTTTAAACGTTTATTTAAGGAATGTTGTTTGTCAAATTGTTGTTATTTTCTTTTCTTTATTAATATTGGACTCAAAAACTACTGAATTCCACTTTTATAAATGTATAAACTCATAAATATTGATTTAAAAAGAGGTAAAGCAAAGTTAAAAACCCTTATTTACCCTGAGTTAATATGAGTCTCAAGGCATTTTTACATTTTTTTAAATTTTAATATACCGTCGAGATTATATTCTGAATAAAAATGTATGAAACAAAAATTTTTATTCTAGTGGAATCTACAACTTTGTTTAACGTATTTAGGACTCAAATGTTAGCTGTAAAAGTTATAACCGACAGAATAGTTTTATTCCATATTTCTGGATGTTCCCTCGATTTTTAAAGCATGAAGATGAGTCTGCAAATAAAAGTAAAAATACTATGAAACTGAATTTTTTAAAGATCTACTACTTTTTTGTTGAAATGTGTAAGACTTCTACTTCTTCAGTTATATACAAAAAAATGACTTCAATTTTTTTTTAATGCCTGTTTTCAACTATAAGGATGAGAAAATTATTTTTTCTGGTAGAACTAAAAGGGTGTTTTTTTATCAGTTACATTTTTCTTGACCATCTACTTTTTTAATTAAAAAAATTTTATTCTAAATCTTGACTATTTCGAATGACGTGTAGTTGAAATTTTTGCGTTTTATAAAATACATCGTGGTGACGTGGATAAGAATTTGAAGAGTAACCAAATGAATGGTACAACAAGTGATTATCCGATTTCACAAAACTAGATACTTTTCAATGGGAAAAACTAATATAGGAAAGCTGTGGAGTGAAAAAACTTGGCTGTCACAGATTTAACAGGTATACAAGTGTGTAAAGTCTGTGATAGAAATGTTTTACTCTCTACAGCCTTCTTATGCTAACCGTTGAAGAAAAAAACTATTTAATTTAATACAATACATGAAATAGTTTACGAAGCATCGATTTGGTTTTTAAAATGTTTATTAAGACTATTATAATGCATTTTATAAGAAACAAAAATTTTGATTACACGCATTAAAGAGTGTAAGTTAATACAATTGAGATCTAGTCCCATGTTAGACTCTAAATTTATTTTGCATAAAAAAATAGACAATTTATGCATGTTTATTCTTTTTGCTCTAGTGAAAATATACGGCACACGTGTGAAACAATCATTCTTAAAAATGATGTATAAACCAGTTGGCAAAGCTTGTCATTAGCGTTGCCGTGTACTACGATTTTTTCACGATGATGGTGATAATATTTTAGTGGTCTTAGTTTCCTTCAGTTAATAAAGTGTACGGATTTCAAATGAGACTCTACTTATGAGCTAAATTTTAAACAACGTTGTCGAACAAAATTTTTTCCGGATACTAATTTTTGACGCCCTACGTTTCTAAGGAATTTCAAATTATTTTATTGGGTGGAGAAGGTATACAATGAATCATCATAAAATTTATCCCCATGGAAAAATAGTCGTTTCATTGAGATAAAAATTCCCTTAAACTCTGAGTCAACACAAAATTGTTTTTACAACTCTAAGGACACATGTTTCAACTTATGGTGGGTAAAAAAAAAAAAAAAAAAAAAAAAAAAAAGTACCTCCACACAATAACAAAACACATGTACACCTTCAGTCAAATAACGAAAGCGGATATATATATACCCACTAATTCAGCCAAGACGAAAATTGAGCTTCCCACAGAGTTCCCGAAATCATTTCCCCCGGCCAGTATCTCAGTTGCGGCAGCTTAAAGGAGGTATGGCGCCAAAGAGAAATACCTCAGGCCGTAAAGGAAGCTGAAACTGAGCCCCCGCCCCCACCACGTGTACCACGCTCGAAAACCCACAAAGCCTAGACCGCTTTCCATAAGTCTTTTCTTCGCTCGATCTATTCTCGTGAATCCACGTGTAGAAACACAGGAGACTATGTACTTTACACTTCGAAGCCAAAAAACATGCACGTGAAAGTAAATAAATACATGCTTACACGCGAGAAATCTTAATTTAATCAGTTCCTACAGCCTCGTATGGGCCTGACGTGTAGTCGCCCTAACGGTAACGTCGTATCGCCCATGCATATGTATATCAGTGCGTAAGGCATCCAGGTACTCCCTGGATTTTTGTATATAAATTACATGTGCATCATGCGGCTACGCCGCGCAGTGAAGGCTACTTTTTACGGAGTCGCGCGTAGCCTCCGAGTATAAGCAGGCGCACGTAAGCCCGCGCGTACGGGAGGTAAACGCGGACACGCATATTAGGCACGTACATTACAGTTAGCGCACGCTCGAGTGTACTCGTGTATAATGATGCCTCCTCGCGAGGGCCATGTACAACAACTTGGTTTATAAATTACGTGCATGTCTGGGACTAAGTACACCTACCGATGGAGATGTTTGTCCCGTAGTCTTCGGTCCGATTTGACTATTCTTGTCGTCGTACATTTTGTTTGTTTCCATTCCTCTGATGTGCGTGTATACATACGAGCGTGTAAAAGGCGCCCGTGAATTATTTACAGCCGAGTGTCTAGGCTCGCCGGAGTCTGACGGAACGTAACTTTATCCTCGGCTTCGAATTTTATACAAGGACATAGGGGAGGAGCCGGGGATGTGCTTCTTTATGCTTCGCTCCGTGTTTGTGTGCTTTTGGTCCTCTGAATTGTTTATTTGCTTTTCCGGTGCCTATATATGCGCCGGAACTTTATGTTTTCTGCTGGTGGATCGTTTTTTTTCTGGGTGTTTGTGGGGGTGTGTCGCCGCTGGAAATTGAAGCATCGCGACCAGTGGACGGGGTCATAAGGTATGAGCGATCACGAGTATACGCAGGTATACGAGCGCAAGGGCGTTTTTTTGAACGATGTACTTCGTCATGGTGAAAGATCGGATGAATAACTTAACGTAAAGAATCGAAAAAGGACTGGAACAAGTTTTTTTTTTTTTTTTTATTGAAATTTTAAGAAAGGCCAAAAGTAAGACTTGAAAATAATGTAATTTTTCTCGTTATGAAAATAATTCATCAGCCCGACAATATTTTCAAGCTTAGCAATAGTCAAACAGAAATAAACATTGTTCATTATATAGAGTACATTATGCACATTATATGACATTTATGTGAAAAAGTATAAATGCTCTATCCAGCAAAAACATGATTTGGGTTGATCGAGTAACTGGATTTTTATAATTTTTCAAGTATAAAAAAGTTTATCTTAAACTTCGGTTCCAATCCACTTTCTAGAGTTGAATAAAATTGTTTTCGTCATAAAACATTTATTTTTGTGGTTATTCATCAAAATATCCTATTACTAATTTAAAACCAACCAAAAAGTAGTAGAGTCAAATCATGAGAACTTTCTACTCGATTTTTTTCTCATTTGGTAATTTTATTCGTGAACTGCTCTATCAACTTATAATTCTACGAACACTACGAATAGGTAGTGATTTTCTCAAAATTCATGATGATATTTTCGTTTCTGAAATATAAAAACTTCTCAATCAAACAGCATCAGATTATTTTAGCAACGAAAACAGCTCTACAACAAAAATACTTACGCTCTCCCCGCACAAAAGTATCATCGTACTGTTATTAGCTAATGGCAGCCAACCCCACACAAATACACATTGTACACATGCGTACTCTTTCGTATCCCCCAGTAGCCCTTAACTCCCTTCTCTGCTCACCACCCCAAAACCCAAGCCTTCTCAGCTCTTGCATCCCCCAACAAACACACTTGATCACATACATTCCTCCTTGCTCTGACGAAAATGCTTTGCTCGTGTGATTCATACGTAGTATGATTCATGGACAGTTGTGTTTGCTTCTTTCAATTTTTTCAATAGTTACACTGGTGATGTTATTTCAAAGGCTTTCTTGGTAATATTAAACTGTTTGTCACTTGAAAGAATCGCTCAATTGTTGAATCAACACATCAAAGTACCAAACTAGCTCAGCATTTCAAATTAGAATTCGCAATGAGCTAATGTAACCATGAAGTTTAGTATGACAAATAATTTTCTGGGAGAAATGATGATGAGTAAAAATTTTAACGAAGTGTTAAACTTGTTTAGCGTAGGGTGATGCATTACATTTTTCATAATTAATGGATTACTTTTAAGAATTTTCTTTTTGATTTTTATAGTTAAGATACATTTTTATGCTTCATGAAAATTTAAAATTTCAACTTAAACTTTTTTGGCTTCCAAATACTGAGATGAATTCTTTCCAAGCAAAGTTACTTAGTCAAACTATTCATTTCAGTTTCAGGTTATTTAATTCACTATCCTATTCGATGATTATGTAACCAATTTTTATATACCAATCGTGACCTTCTTAAAGTTTTTCTAAAATACGTTTATGTTAAACATCTGAAAAATTTGTACACCATAAATATCATGAACATGTATTGACATACAACGTACTATACTCTTATTTTCGATAGTGTAAAGCTTTTGTCAAACATGCGCCAAACGGCGGTTGGCTGGTTGTCTTTTAAGGTGGTTCTTTCATGAAATTATTATGAACAGAACGGCATGAAATCTTGAGGAATCATTTATCAAGCTACAATACATTACCCCTCAACATTTCAGAGTAGGCTGACGAATATAAACGCAAGAAAATGATAAATGAAAATTAAATTCTGAATATGTGCTCTTATGACAACTAAGCATTCCTTTACTTAAAGTTGTAGCCTAGTTATTTATTTACTGAACATAATTAAGTAAACAACTGACACAATAAGGCTTACGATATACTAAATATACTGCCATCTTGAAATTTATGTGTTCACGGACTTGATCAAAAGATATTAAAACAAACACAGGCATACATTTTCGTTTCCTACGTTGAAAGCATAAGTAAGCATCTACTGCTAGTATTTTGAGGTTAAGCGCGAATTTTAGATAATCATTCTTACGAACTTTTAAACCGAATATTATGATCTAAAATTTTGAATCAGTACTTAATTTGCCTGAATAAACAATATTAACAAAAAATCGTTTAAAATTTAAGCAGCATTAATAAATATTAACTTGACAGTCGCACCTTTGACTTGGGAGTCATGAAAGAACCACCTTAATTTTCGCTTCGTAGCCCCTCACTTTTGGTAAAAATCTAAACGTTAACGTACACAAACATATATCTTCATGCACTGCATATGTATTATAAAAAAATTAAAGTTGACGGTACTTTTGACAAACACTATTAGCTATCCATCTACATATTCAGTAGGCAGGTTCCTTGTAAAAAAAGCAATATCGTTAGAAGACAAGGTCGACTTTATTACGAAATAGTTATATGTATCTCCGAATTGAAAACAGTGTACCATATAGCTTTCAAGGTGATTCTCTTTTAAAGCCATCTTTGAGTGAAAAAATTTTTACAATAACACGCTGGGAAAAATACGTCGCCACTGACAATAAGAGAACATAGACCAACGTTACTCTGTCGCCACGTATATAGCTACACCAAAAATCTTCCATTCAGCGGTGAGCTCAAAAAGATATGTTGTACTATAGTTGTAAACAATCTTAAGCGTGGATTGTACAGATTCAAAATTTGCAATTGCTGCGATGAGATGTGTTTCTACCTCTAGTTTTTTTTTTTTTATTTATGGCTACCGATAATTCAATATCTTGTTGCATAATTTTATTGCACTTTATATATAAGCAGTATATTGTGCAGCTGTCTTTTTTTACTCAACCTCGAAAGATTTTGGCACAGAGATTCGACAAAAGTTATTGGGCTTAAACAATTTATGTATACTTATACTTGGCTTTATGAACATTTAACACTAGTCTTAGATTACATGTGTTGTTTTTTGATTAAATGAAAGATATACTCTGATACAATAAGAAGTAAGGATCATCATCTCATCAGAATGTTTCTCAGAGCAGTGACCTTAATGTAAAAAATTTAATATGTTTGGATGTTTAATGAAAATATTGTAGACATCATAATTTTGGTAAGAGAAACTTTATAACATAAGGTTAATTATTTATACATAAATGTATCTACATATAAGTATAACTGTAATTATCATTTTTAGTGGTTCGTTGTTTATTTCAGGAACTATCCTTGTACTGATTCGTTTAGTTCATGCTTCTGTAACTATATAGTGTGGTGACCTTAATTTCACATGTGTAGGCTTAAAAAGTACTTCTAGTATGTCCCGTGAACTGTTCCAACTACGCTTGCTAGTGCTCGAATCAATAATTCATATGAAAATGTTTGACGTAATTTTCGTTATTTGTTTTTAATGGGTGACATCGTAGCAGCTGATGAAATATTACCAAGGGGTCATTTGAAAGAGATAGAGCCATCAAATAATCAATACCTCCTCACGTGAAATAGAGACGTTTGAAACCCGATAGTTAATCATCGCATGAAGTTTCAATACCTTCGTAGACATTAACATCTTCTTTTGTTGTAATGAAGAAAAATACAGATATAACTTACATTTTTTTAACTGAATACGGGGGTTGGAAGCACCAACATAGTAGATATAGTATTGTTTTCGCTGAGCTTTGGACACGAAATGATCCAAATACAAGATGTTGTCTCATACAAAACATTTTTCGCAGTGGAAAACTTTAGCTAAATCTCTGCTTAACGTCCATATTTATTCTGTTTATCAGCTATTTTCCCACACACTTACACGATAATCGTAATTGCGTGCAAACAGATTCGCCTAAAAAGCAGAAGAAATACAACAGCGGGATTTCAAAGCAGCGCGAAGAAAAATGTTGTTCCACAGCGCACTCAAGAGCGTTCGAAAAAGCAAACATCCGAAAAAAAAAAAAAAAAAAAAAAAAAGAAAGGAAGGAAAACGCGGGGATTCCCGGCTCCTGTTGTAAGCCCGGAATAAACAGTTGTACACACACGCGCGTGGGCGTGGAGCGGAAAATTAAAAGGCAAATGCACTCGCGGTTACGCCTCCTCGGCCTCACGTCTTTTTTTTTTTTCTCTCTTGTCAAAACACTACAAACACAGACTCCCTCCGAAGGTACACCCTTTGCAAGTAAACGGGTAGGCATCTATATACGCACGTACACGTGAACCGGAGGGTTGTACTCAAGTGTCGCGAGTCTCTTCTTTACAAGTCGCTTTTCCGTTGACTGTCACTTCTACCGCATTTCTTACTATACCCTGTATGTACACACGCACAGTGACTGGCTGCTTTTTCAAGCTTATACGCCTCGCACCCGAAAACATACATACACCGAAATTTACATGGTGCGGCGTTTTTTTGACTCCCAGCAGGTGTTTGTTCAGGCGTACGGGTATAATATAAACGTACACGCGCACAGTAGCCGTCTGCTACGAAACCATCTTGACTTTTATGATGTTTGTGCTTAGCACTGAATATTTTATTTGTATGTGTTTGGAGGAATTTTGAATTTGTGGTTAATTTTTTAAAAGTATGATGGTATAATATTTGAACTGATACATTTTGATAAGAGATTGTTTGCCGCGTATGATGTGGAATGGAATAAAAGTTCAGATGGAGAAGTAAAACGTTTAGATGGGAGATGAAACCCGCGTTCGGTAAATATACTCTTATTCTTGCCTTGTCAGGAATAGTCTACCTACTATCCAACCTTTCTCTGATTTTCCTTGATCAAATACTCTTTTTTTTCACACCATCCCTTTTCCATCTCCTCTTTGATATCATTTATGCTTGTTATAGCCCTTTGTACTCCCAGTCCTGTTTCTCCCCAAATTTGTACATTTTCTCTTTATTTTTTTGGACAAGTCAAACTTCTCTACTTCATTATCTCCTTTAGCAACTTTCAATCGTCAAAATCAGAGCAAAAAGTGTAACCACTTATAAATCGTATATTTTTTATGTAAAAACATATGTTCAACCTAGTATACGAGGGTGATCTGAGTTGGTCACATAGTGTATGTGTGGAAGTATGTATGTACGTTATCAAGTTTTTCGACTAACTTGAGTAATTATGATCCAAATGGGCTGAAATTTTGTTCGTAACTTCGAGTGGGATGTCTAAGCTGATGGTTTACATTTGGACAAGTTTCATTGGAAGGAAAAATTTTGACAGCATTTTAGTGCAGTGCTCTAAGCTCAAAGACAAAATAAAACCAAATGCAATAAATACTGACACCAATGGCTGTTGCTGTTAAAAACTGTAATTTATTCCCCTGACGACGTTTCTCTCCTCTTTGGGAAGGAGCCTTTTCAAGTCCTAAGTATAAGTAATAAATATACAATGCGAGTAATTACAAGAGGTATCACTATATTAGTATTACTATATTAGTGATACCTCTTGTAATTACTCGCATTGTATATTTATTACTTATACTTAGGACTTGAAAAGGCTCCTTCCCAAAGAGGAGAGAAACGTCGTCAGGGGAATAAATTACAGTTTTTAACAGCAACAGCCATTGGTGTCAGTATTTATTGCATTTTGTCCTACCCGCTATTATTGGAGTCATTAACATCATTTATTCAAAATAAAACCAGTTTTTCAGCAATATCTTTCTTTACGTACATTTTACACTTTGGTGTTCAAAGACAAAGTTGTACATCTCTTTGAAATACAACTTTTTTGTGATGTATATGATGTATACTTTACTCTATATCATAATGCAGTCGCTCTATAAGGAAAAATATATAAAAAAAAAACGAAAAAATCGTTTTTTGCCTGTCACAGAAATAAATTCTAATTCTACAAAAAATGTTGAATACAAAAGTTGTAGGGCTTATAAAAATAAAACTTTTTTGCATAGTAAGTTTTTCTCTAAAGTGCCGTCTTAACGATTTAATCGATAAAAATCGTTTCAATGTAGCCAAAAAATTATTTTACGCCATCTACTATTTGTACATCACATTTTCAGACAAAATGTTTCACACGAAAATTGTAGATCTTCTTAAAATTCACTTTTTTGTATTGAACAATTTCACCTATAGTGTTTTTACAAAAACTTTGCCTGTAGTGTTGTTACAAAAACGCTTAGAATCGAAAAACGTTTGAAAATGGCTGAAAATGGCCATATGTTCGTTTAAATTCAAAATTAGCATATTGATACTAATACTGAGATGAATATGATAACGGAATAATATTAAAATTAAAATCTGTTATTCCAGTAACATTTTATTCTCTGGAACCTATAAAAGGTTGGTCGTGCCTTACATGCAAGACATAGTGTTTTGCATAAATTTAGCCACTTTTTATGTTCTAAACGTACTTCCTGCTCTCGAAAAGGACGATTAACCGTCCTCCATATTTCGCGTAAAGAAACAATGATCGATCAGAGTAGGACCAAAAAATGATAAAAAAAATATCTCGAGAAATCAGCTACGTTTCGCTGACCTTATTAAAAAAAAAAAAAAAAAAAGAAAAAAATTACAACTATTAATAACAACATACACTTTGACATGAATGCACGTTCAAGCTAGTGTCCACATGTATAATAATGTACATTCTATACATTATCACAGTCAAAACAAAACTCGAGTGTTGATTGGGATTGACTTATTTACTGTAGATTTAATGAACTACAATGTATTGTTTGAATGTAGTTAATGTGGTATTATTCGAGTATAGCTGATATCTAAGTTTCTTGACGTCTTCTTGTTTTTTTTATTGGAATTTCTGATATTTTTTCAATTGAAACTATGTCTTAGATTTGATAAATGTTCTCAATGAACAAAAATTTTTTTGCACACCTTTCGATGCTCACATATATGATATTTAAGTGGCCTTTTTCGATGTCTCTCATTACATACAGTTCTGTATGATTTACATGAAAACTTTCACACAACTTAAGTATTCTAAAGTTTATCAATTTCATATTTTCCTAATATCACAATATAGTTTAACAATTCGTACAGGGATAAAACTGTCTGTATTTGATATTTATTGCTTTTTAGAATCAACTCGTACTTACACCGCATCTTATTCTTATCTTCAATTGCTCAACTATGATAGGAGAGTTCTGTTACTCGAAATTCTCATGAAGTACGTGGCCTATTTATTTGCTTACTATCACCTTAGTAACCTTTTAAACCTACAACTATGCACAAACTAACTCACATACACACATACAGGATATGTTTATGGACATGAAAATTGGATGAATCTAATTTATATGTAGTTTTTTCTTTCATGTTCTTTGAAATAAAATCAATGCAAATTTTCCAGTGTATTCAGGGTCTACACTCAATAACTATCAATGAGATCAGATAAGCTCATATTTTGTAGGATTCTTTATTTGGATTCTCACTTTAGAGATGGACAATAATCACGGGATCTTTCATTTTATTTTACGGCCTGAACAAGCACTGCTTCAGCTAGAATTTTTTACAAATAGCAGGAAATATTAAAAACAACGTAATTATCTTCAAAAAATTTTTTTGCCTCAAGAATCAGCATCACTAAAAATTCCATTTTACATGAATGGAAAACCAAAATGTAATCTAGTGACACGTGTTAATTTACTTTTTATCTCTATGGATGAAATTTGGAAAACAACGGACATCCTGATCCACATATTGTTACAACCAACTCCGTTTGGAGCCATTTTCCAGCTGATCCCTCACCAGCGCGTGGGCGCGGTGTATATACATAAATACACTCGACTGCCGGATACCGGATCCAGACTCGTGTATACTGTACCGCACACAAACGTGCCACTGTCTGTTAGTCTCAAGCGAAGAGAAGGAAAAAGGAAGCCAGAAAGAGACTTTCGTCAGGCAATGGACGGGCGTGCAGGCAAAACCGACAAATTGTAAATTCTCATTAGAGCGCACCCCGGACTCATTAGGCAAGACTCCGGGCTTGAATTCAGCCGTACAACAGTATGTACAGATATATACCTACACCCTGGCTGGTAAGGACACGTATAGTCGTGCCGGTCTCCTTGCATATCTTCTCCTCTCCGTACACTCCGTGTTTTTCTTTTGGCCCGTTTAACTGAGTGTCTTGATGCGACGACGCGTGGGTTTTTACTATACGTAAACTCTCCAACCTCGGGTTGTGATTGACGACCACGACGGCAATCTTCAGGACTGCCCTGTGTGTTTATTGATAACTTGGGCTGTAGTGCATAAAACTCAGGGTAACTTATATCGAGATTTGATGTATTACCACGGGATGTGATGACCATTTTTACGTTTTACTGATGAAGGGGAAACTACAACGGTACCAAAAGTAATAAGTGTACAAACTAAAATAGGGCTGCAAAATGAATAAGCTATTTTGAACAGGTAAATTTTCCAAAGGTCTTCTTTTCTTTGGTGCAGTAGTTCTAATCAATCCTAGATTCATATATCAACTTCAAGTTGTGAATCGCTTTAAAATTTAATTGGGCCTATTGGTATATTGCTGGAATATCTAGTTACAAATGCTAAAACTTATGTCTGACTAAAGTCCTATTGTGAAAAGTAATCGCATAAATTATGCAAGATGACCATGCATATATGTATACTTGCAGCTGAGGTAATTTTTATTCTTGTTCATGAAACAGAAAACAATACTATTCAATGATGGCCTTTTTAATGAAAGCAGAAATAATATTTTAATAGTAATAATACTTAATTAGATTGATAAGATAAATATATTATATTAATGCAATAGTAAAGTTATGTGTATAACATTAAATTTGACTGCCTTTTTTTCCGTCACACGTATATACACTGAGAGAAAAATATAATAAAAATTACTTTCTTGAAATGATAATCTGGTGTCATTTTTCCGTCTAGGGACTTTTTACTTTGGCCAACCTAATTTTTACCATATTCCAGACAGTAATTTGTATTGTACAAACAGTAAAAATTATTATTCTTACAACAAAAATTACTCTTCTAAAATCTAAAATTATTATTCCAATAGTAAAAAGTCTCTAGACGACCAAACACTACCAGATTATCATTCTAGCACAGTAATTTTCATTACATTTTTCTTTCAGTGTAAGGGTTAAACTTTTGGCTGCCGTACTACGGCAACTTTAATATAAAATGTATGTTTTAATTCATGTTAAGAGCAGTAACGTGTAATATTTTTTGATGTAGGTATTTTCTATTCAGACACAAGTACTGATATTTTTCAATTTTTTTGAAATGCAATTTTTTTCGAAAGTACAATCCATTATTTAGATAAAAAATGTGTTAAATTACTATTTCTAAGCAATGTTTAGCTAAATTTTTTTTTAAAAGAACCAATGCATCACCATTTGTCAGGAAGAATAATTTAAAAAGAAAAATAGACACAAAGTACGTGGTATAGTATATAAACTTCATACTTCATCGTAAAATTTGATATCTAAAGTGTATTGTATCCATCATCTGCCAGAGGAATTTTGTTGTTTATCCATTTGACACATGAGATGATCTTTAACATGGACGTGACTCAGATTTTTCTCGAACCTGACAGGCACCGAACATCTCGGCCGTTACATAACACCCCCCCCCTTGACGCGTGCGATATCAAGGGGACATTAAAACATTTTTCATTCGATCCATCAGAAAAAAAGTCATGCAACGCCGTATCACTTTTCGCAGAAAACTTGAAAACAAGCCAACTCACAGTACACCGCGTAATAATACACACGCAGGCGGACAATTGGACGTACATACAGGCTCGCGATTACGTGTAATTTTATTCTCATCCGCGATAAGGAAAGAGGGGGCAGGTATTATATGGTAAAAGCTCGTCTTTTGAAGCCAAGAGCTATGCTAACGCGAAAACAATCAGGTTGAAGCTAATATTGCAGATTCTGGGAAAAGAGCGCGGCTAATTGATAGCTCTACGGACACGTTAATCGGCTGTACAGTTCGAATTACTCGAGTGGAAGTCATTATATTTGATATTGAAGCGTTTTTTTTTTTTTTTTTTTTTTTTTTTCATCGATTGTTGATTAGAAATATTAGCACTTGAACAAAGAAAAAATTTTTTTTTTAGCAAGAATTTATTTTTTCCATTTTTATATGATACGATTGGATTTGGTGGGATCTTGATAAGAGGTTATTTTTTTGTCATTCCAGGAATGTTTGAGAATATTTTTTGTCGTGAGGCTAAGGATTCTATTAGAAGTGGCTAATGATCAACAGTAATAGAAATATTGTGTAACTTTTTTAAATCAAATAAAAATTATTTCACAGTCTAATAGTCTTATATACAAGCGTTATTAATACATCGCTTATAATATAATATGACCTTCAGTATATTAATAAGTTTGACTTTCAAATTTATCTTGTCTGAATAACTTTTGTTTAAAGAAAATAAATGACCTATAGTTTTAATACCCTCCGTAAATTTTTTTGAATGCAGTTTGTTAAAAGATGTCTCGTGTTTGCCAAAAAAAGATACCATCATTAATTGTTTCTTGAATTTGTTAAACATGTTTTAGAAGCAATTTCTGTAAGCTGTTTAGAAAATAAATTGGAAACAAGACAATGACCCAATCAAACTCTCGGTCCGGCCGCTCCCATCGTAGTGCTCACTCGTACCTACTTTGCGCTCATCAGAATTAAGGTCGGTCGCATTGNTAATAATAATGATAGAGAACAGTTGCTTTTTTCAATATATAGGATTGTTGGAAAATAGGATGGATTTGAAAAAAAAAAAAAAATTTATCAGATGACTAGTTTTATTTTTTTAATAAAAACGGCAATGTCTTTTTTTTCAAATTTATAAGGCAATATTTCGTTTGCTGCTTTGATGTTCAACTTTCAGCACTGAAAAAATAAAAATTTCTGTTTATGATAAAAAAAGCTCATGTGAATACTTCATCAAAAAGTACATTTTGCTAGAGCCGACGAGTTTTAGCATACTTGACACAGGTAACTTTTGTCAGTTCATTTTAACAAATAAATACAAAATGACCTTTCTCCACAATTTACGTAATATTTCAATATTTATTTGATTATTTGAGTACTTTTGAGATTTTTTACTTAATAAAATAAACGTTATTTCAACATTTCTTAAATTAAATTTTTCAAGTAATTGCGTTGTTTCAATATTATTTAAATACTTTTTAATTTTATTTTTCAGTAATTTTTTCTCACATAAAGCTTGAATATGGTAAAGCTTACATAAAGCCTAAATAAAGCTTACATAAAGAAATTTAAGTAAAAAATACCATTACCTACTTACTATAAAACGAAAGTCCTTTAATTTTTGATTTCTCAGATTCTTAAAACTTTTTCTTCGTGAAAATTTGGAGTTACATACCTGTTTGATTAATTTCAAATTTTAATTTGCATTTATCCGTTGCAATATATAATACACACAGCTACTTTTTTAATGTTGTTGAATCTACTATATTATACCTGCCTGATACAAATAGAACACAACATTGTGCATATGTTTATGCCATATACACCGCAACTACTCTCAACATTGCAATTTGATTCCATATTTGATATCCTGCATATTTAATTATTCGATCTCATAATTTAAGTTTAATAATGAATATTCAATATTAGTTCAGTAATCATTAGAATAAAAATCAATGGAGTAATTTATAAATGAAAGCATTTTAAAAACATTTGAATTTAAATTTTAAACAAAGCATTTTTTGTTTATACTGTTAACACACTGCAAATTGTGAATTCATTTTGTAGGGTTTTTTTACTTTCAAGTAATTTGAACTTACACATCCCAAAAATCAATTTGACTTATGTAACCCTTCAACTAGTTTTAATTCTGACTGTTTGTAGATTCTCTTTATACCGCATGCTCATTAATTTATAATGCGCGCGTTTCTTTCAAAATTCATTTCAAATGGCTGCAGAGTTTTGCGTATCGATTGACGCTGGAAAAAATTTCCATTTGCTCGCAATCAATCACCGCACGATGTGGCAGCGAAATTATTTTCCAGGGGTCATAAAAAAAAGTCGGTCATAATGGGTAACCAATCAACTCTGGGGTGGAATCAATTAAAATTTGCTGAAACAAAGATACCTGTACGAGGTTCATTGAGTTTTTACGTTGAAGGACATCCTACAACAAGACCTATACTCACACTCGACCCAATCATAAACATTTTCTCTAATTAATGTATATTGTGATGGTATCGAAAAATGTATTCTTTAAACTATCGCTTCTGAAAACAAAAGTTTATTTCTGGCCAACTCAGATGTTTCACAAGGAAAAAAAAAAAAACATCTTTTGTAATCAAGATAAGACAAATTGTCCTTTTTTCTCCTGGTATTTTTTGTTTTATTCTACTTACAGCCCCGTAACATTCATATTCTTTCCAGTGAGTAAGATCCAATTAAATTAAAAAAAAAATGCACGTAACGCTGCGTAACAAAAAAAAACCACGTTGTTCAACACAATGAAAGTGTCGTGAATTAGTGAAACCGTCAGACAAGTGGGCCCAGGTAACTCCGGTAACCACCGACCCCCCCCCCCAAAAATTGTCGAGTCACGCAGTAAGCGAGCACCACCAGCCATCCACCGAACCCTTTTCCTCCTTTGCGTATATATATGTATGCACGCGACAAACCATCCGCAAGCGCTCGATCGGAGACAATGACCCAATCAAACTCTCGGTCCGGCCGCTCCCATCGTAGTGCTCACTCGTACCTACTTTGCGCTCATCAGAATTAAGGTCGGTCGCATTGTGGGGGGGGGGGATGCTATTAATTGTCTGTGCTGATCCGTGAGCGAAAACCATACGGAACGAGATGCTACCACTCGTGCAACAACTGCAGCAGCAGTAATAGGCACTATACTTCTGTACCCACGTGTGGAAAGAACATCGAGCCTACTCTCATCCTTTTTTGGTTTTCGAGAAGCTTTTTTTACGTGTATACAAAGACGGGCCACTCCAGAGTCGCAATAAGTACCCTCGACACGTTCGTCGGGACTCTTCCGATGGCTGCCGTACTTTGAGGAGGTCGTGCGCGAGAGAGCCTCGCTGTCTCTTGGTTCGCAGGCGCCGAGGGGAGGGAGAGTTGGGGGTGCAGGGGAGAAGTGAGACGTCGGGAGTTGAGTTGATTATTTTCGGGACGGCGCGTGTAGAGCGATTTTTTACAGCACTGACTTGGAGTCGAATAATATAGAGGTGGTCCGGGTGGCGTGTGTTTGCTTAATTGTCGGAGAACGAAGGGAAACTTTTTTGTTGTTAACTACGGATTGATTATTTTATAAGGGAGGCACTGATTTTTCTAGAGCTATTTGGAATTTTTTTTTTTTTTTTTTTCTTCGTGTGTGAGATCTTTTTGGTGGAATTTATCATTTCGGTAGAATAACCTGTACGTAGAGCTTTTAAACAGGATAAAATAACCCGCACAGTCTGGAAAGAAAATGAAAAAGCCTCTCTTTTGATGTAGTTTGTATTTTCCCTTTTTTTGTGTTACGTGCGTTTTACGATGAAAATAAATTTAAAAGTGCTTTAAGCGAGAGTAAATGAAAACTTGTCAATATCCACTTCGTGACACTTACTTTTTTTCATGGTGTTAAAGTTCAACGTAGCGCTAGTGCGGCAAACCTTGCTCTTCCTGCTGAAGGTGTAGCAAATATGAAAAAAAAAAAAAAAATAATAATAATAATGATAGAGAACAGTTGCTTTTTTCAATATATAGGATTGTTGGAAAATAGGATGGATTTGAAAAAAAAAAAAAAATTTATCAGATGACTAGTGGAAACTAACTAATTAGATGAAATCCGATGAATCATTTTAGAATACTTGATCCACATAAGTATTTTTCTTGTTTTTAACATTTGTATGTTTTTTTGTTCGATAATAATATCACACTACTCGATGAAAACAAAATCATGCTTACAATTTTTCTTTCTTATTATTTACACTACCGTCAATTTATGCACATTTTTTCTATACAGTTTTTAACGCAAACACCGTAATGTTAATAAACACATAATAATTGAAAATTTTTATTAATTTTTTTTTTTATGAAAAAATAA
>NW_019379584.1:428407-623811 GCF_000648655.2 Copidosoma floridanum
GTATACTCAATTGATAAAAAATTTTTAAACCAATTCCTATATTTTAATACTTAAGATTTTGAAAGAAATATTGTATCATATTAAACAAATTTAATAACTTAGTTTACAAAATGAATTTAGCGTGTTTATTTGATCAAATTTATGTTTTAAATAAAAAATTTGAATTAGTTGAGATTTAATTAAATTTAAGCTGAAAGTTATCATTTTTTTGGTTTATCATCTGAGCTCAATAAATAACCAAATTAAATTTCATAAAATTGCATTTTAAAATAGACATAAAGGATTGTATAAGATAATTCACCTGAATTTTAATATTATTTATTAAAATATATGCTCATGCAGTAGATATTTAACTCAATGAACTGTTTTAGAAATATTTATAAAGATTTGAGCAAATTCAACGAATTAAACGGAAAATTCAGATTTTTCGTGTCTTGTAACTTAAGTTGCAAAACCAATTAACTTGTAGTGTTATTTATTATACAAATAATATTATGTTTTCAGGATTTTCTCAACGGTGATATTACCATAAAAATCAGATCCGCATTCGCAAAAAAAATTAGGATGCACAAAGAAAAAATCACAGCTCATACTTTTGCGCAAGCCAACACGTGCCCCCTTATAAAATAAGTGTAAGTCAAAAAGTAGAGCCATACACGAGAAAGCAAAATCCTCCATTTGTATAGCATTCAGGGGCTTCTCTGGCTCTTTAACATCTTATCGACTTTATTGTTGGCTGTACAAGTGGGTCGTGGCGTGGCACTCCGCTCGATTGAAATAAATTATTCGAATCACCTCGCCGTTGGAATTAAGCAACGCATCTCTTGCTTCCTAATCCCCCTCTACATCCACCATGAGTATATAATACCTTGCATTATTTGACAGCAGAAAAATGCCCTCTTTTTTTACAATAGTAACAAAACCAAGGGAAGATGCAAAATATGTATAGAATCTGGGCGTGCAGGTCGACACGTATACATATATGTATTCATAATACACATAATGGGTGGCGCGTTTCAGGTCACGTTGAATATTGAATTAAAATCCAATCCCAGAAAAGCGCACGAACTCGAGAGATTCTTTCTCCGGTCAAATACGGTGTAACGGGCGCCCTGTCTAGCTGCGTATCAATGTATACACACGTACGAAAGCTCTAGAAGGGAAAACCCGTAAGCCCGTCAGGCGATAAGATATCCCGAGGAACGAGAGACTAGAAGGCTCGGATTGTTTTTTCGGTCGTTTTGTTTCATCATTTCTCTTGGCTGGGGTCACCCAAAGTGGAGGCGAATGAAAACAAACGATGTGCTCGAGGGAGCCGAGCAGAAGTTGGCGCTCAGAAATGACGGACGTTTATGGAAATGAATTTCGAAGGTTATTAATGTCCCCTTTTGGGGACGTGGTTCTGAGATTGATGGGAGAGTGCCGTGTACGCGCACAGGGTGAATCGTTACCGGGTTTAGAAAATCAGGCTAATGATTCGGTGATAATTACTTTGGTTCTTTTTTTTACGCATAAGAATTTAAATTTGACATTTAAAAGGAGTGAGTGGTGGTTTCATGGAGAATGAATTTTTGTATGACAATGCATTCGAGAGATTTTTATCAGCTAATATAAGAACCTTACTATAAATTGGGGATAAAATTATCAGTACGATATTGATCCATCTTGGTCAATAATGGCAAGGGATTTTATGTGCTCCATATCAAGCAGTGTGGATCATTTTCTCGAAATTTATGCAGTAGTATTGGTGGTGTGATTGGTTTGCAAATTTTGTTCAAAAACTATATTTGTGAAAATAATTTATAAAAGGTCTCATGCAATAACTATTTCACTTTATTAATAATAAAGAGACGAAGAGAAATCTTTCAAAAAAAAAAATAATAAATAAATAAAAAATATTCGTTAAAAGAAAACAAATGTTAGATAAACAATCAAATCGCAATAAACGTTTGATATGTGAAATGCTCTACATTGTGTTCAACAATTTTAACATCAATGATAAAAAAGATAATATACAAATGTACAATTTGACTAAGCTCATTATAAAATGTTTTTCAAATCAGTACAATTGCGGACGTATTTATACATGCAAATATATGTATGCGTGCATGTTTTTATGGGCGTGTGTAGCCGATTATACCTTAAATTGCAGTTCATCGTACTATTAGCATACGTATAAGGGCGTGTGTACGTGTGTATTTGTGTGGTTGGGTATAAATTGGCATAACAACGTAATGTCGGTGCTTGTTTGACTTGCGTGCTACAGGCGCTCGATACCTTAAATAGTTCCTCCACAGTTTGGTAGAGGTAATTGGCTATTTTTCTATTGTTTTATCTAATTCTGTATCTTTCTTCAATTACGATAGTCATAGTTACTTTTTTTATTATTTTTTTATTTTTGATAAAGCCTGAAGAGGTCGACGTACCAATTGATAAAACATTGCTTGAAAAACAAGTGTTATATGGAATTGTTTACATGCAGGGTAACAAAATATTTAATTTCATTTAACCGTAAGGTTATTATGTATTCATGTAACAATATATACTTATTGCAGTATTTTTTACGTTATTTTTATAAAAGAGAAGAATAACATCTAGTTGTAATAAATTTACAATAAAATTTAAGTAACACTACAAAATTGATTTTTAAAACTATATAAATACAAATTTTTGCATAGAAAACAACTCGGAAAACAAAATTTTACCAAGTGCTCTTACTTTATCTCGTTTCTTGGCCTTCTGTATGTTGTCTATTCAAAATTTAGTCCTTATCTCATCTCCATATTTAGAAACAACACAAAGCAAAATTAAGAGTTTCTCTTTCGTTTGAATATTTCACTAACGTACTTGTACCGTTGACTTACTACTTTGAGCAGTAAAGGCAATGTAATAAAAAAATGTTTTTTATTCCCTCAAACGTGCTTTCTTATTTTTCTCAAAGAAAAAGTTCGCGTCAAGAAAGTTGGCTAAAACCAAAAATATTGCGTCCTTTTCGCAATCTTCCGCAGTAAAAAACTCCGACTTCTAGTACTTTCTCAATACAAGATTGTCTAAGACTGCACCCGTACCCTTTTTTTCTCCGCTACAGTAGACCGACTCTCTGATGTACCTATACGAGGTACGCACGTGAAAGTAAACGAGGGCGGGGAAGTCACACCTAACCAGATCAATTGTCACGTGGAAATTGCCACTCGCGGAATTACGCAAGTGTAAGTAGAGTTGCTACCCAGTAATATGTATGTATACCTTATGTACTCCAAGTTTGAGCAGCAATTTGGTAAACGTCGTCGTAGTGGGAAAGACGATGAGTGGCTTCGCTTATTTGGGAATGTGGTGCTCACACGTTTAAGGAGACAGAGACTGAGAAAACAGTCGAGTTCACCTATTTGATTTATGTTGGGGGGAGAAAGCTGGATTTCACGATTTTTCCTCGCACGATGTGACTTTTAAGGTTTTGCACATGTTGCTTCACTGGAAATCTAAGTGTATTATGTTTCTCTAAAAGTATTCTATCATAAAATGAGGAAATGTGAGATTTCAACAGATTCTTTTCTTACAAATGCAATTTCACTTCCATGAGGTAACATGTTTAATTGAGAGTTTTTATAATTATATACCTAAAAAAAGGGTTATTGTAAGATGATTTGCAACTTTGTGTAACATTTGCATGGTATTACGAATATTCTTTCAAAGTTTCCACAATATTTATCAGAAGAATCTGTCAGAAACGTCATTATCAGCTCTTTATTAATTTTTTTTCTTTATTCAACCACCATTGCTACTAACTACGTTTTATTATTTGTTGTGCATTTATATAAACATTTTGTTAAACGTCCACCTGTATTATTGTTTTTATTATTATTATTATCACATTTATCGAGATCAAAAAAAAGAGGCAACTTTCCGCACGCTTAGTTAAGTCGTGGTAAAGGTCGTGTCAAATAAGGCTGGTCGGGGGCACTTGTTTTTCCCTCACCAATCACCTTAGAGATTGATAAAATGGATAGGCCACGGAGCGGAAGAGTGGAGCGCTCAAACACAGACGTTCGACAAAAAAAATATTGTACGTCGTCTTTCTTTTGATCAAACTTCGTTTCCTTGACAACCAAACATTGAGTTTCTTGGTTTTTGAGTTTTTTTTTTAACAGGTGATCGTCAGAATTCTTCTTGTACGAAAACGAGCAACAACTGAAAATGAAAGTCTTATTCGTAAATACTTTTTAAGTTCTTAAAGTCTCTCCGAGTTGGAAACAGACATATATAGTCAAGTGGCTTTATTTGCAAAAGTGCAAAGTTGAAGATTTATTTTCCAATCAAATAATTGATCGATAAAGCTCGACTGCTACCTTTTTGGGCCTCGGTTGTGGAGTGCGATACAAACAATCATTTGACACAAAACTGCTGCTCCTAAATGCTTTTCGGATTGCTAAAAACACATGGTACTAATGGCAGTACCTATACATCAATTTTCAAATTTCGACTTTTACATAGATCACCTTGCTCCTTTCACTCTCGCATTTGGTGCTTCCCTCGCGTTAATGCTCATATATGCAGGCAGGGACGTCGAAGCACGCAGTCAGTCATAATTTTCGCGGACATTTAATCAACTCGAGCCTAAGCGCCCGTATAATTCATGCTTTCCCCCTTCATTTCGTTATGTGCGCGACAGGTGTGAGGTACAATGCTTTGTATGTATGTACATATGTACGAACATGTTACACGAATGGTCTGCCTGCTGGAGCGAATCTGACCAGAATTGTCAGCTTGGCTTGTTATGGCTTTTTTTGACTCTGTGTACATGTGTATGCGTTTGTGTGTGTGTGTGTGTGTGTGAGCGCGTGTGTAGGTACATATACTTATGTGTGTGAGTTTGTGACACGACTGGACCGTTAGCGAATCAAATTACCTTTCTATCAGTGTCGATCGACGTGTTATGTGTGTGCATACGTCTATGTCGATTATATTGTTAAAGTGTCACAAAATAACGCATGGGAGACATGCAATAAAGCACATGCACGTATAAATGTATTGTCGTATACAGTAGCGAATGAGTTATCTAGGTAGATGTATTCAGAGCGTTTTTGATTTTCCGTTCGGCCATTGATTTCTTTCTCTCGTTTCAATTCATTTTCTTTGCTACTTCAGCCGATACCTGCATCACTGCGTTTTTTTTTTTTTTTCTTTTTTTTTCTTTTCACACGGGTAGTTTTGTGAATTTGTCAATTCATAATGTCATTACAATAACCATTAGTATTTTCATTAAAATGAGTTTTTTTTCTTAAGGAGGTTCGGTCGTTTTTCCCGAGGGGTGAGCGGGTGTGCGAAGGCTCCCGTAAAACACCGTGTTAAAGTGAGTTGTACTAACCGTGCATGAAAACGTCAACCTGCGCATCACGGTTAATTAGGGTGCCTGTACAGTGGAGGCCGTTTCATTCGTTGAGCGGGAAGTATGAAATTGACCAGTGAAAGAGGTTATGTGATCGAATCAGCCAATGGGAATTATATGTTTGAATTTCCCGCTCAACGAATGAAACGGCCTCCACTGTACATGGAAGACCTGCTGTTTGGCAACTGCCAGTCAAAGCTCTCTGGTCTTATAAGAGTGAGAGAGAGGTTAAATGTGGTCACGTGATGAAACTCTCTCTCTCACTCTCATGAGACCAGAGAGCTTTGACTATGGCAGTTGCCAAACAGCAGATCTTCAATGTACACGCACCCTAACTGTATTCAACTCGTCAGTGCTCAAAAATTCAACCATTAAATGTTTTGAACAAATTACGATACATACTTTAAGGCAGCTTGTTTCCGATAGTTCGAGTAAAAAAACTTATAAACATGTTGTTTGCATGATAAAACATAACCTTAAAAAAGTAAGAATAGACTAAACTTTCGTCAACAAAAGTGTGTTATCAATTTTCGATAAATAAATTTTTTTTGCACAGCATTATAGTTTGAAGTCTTAAGAAAGGCTGGGCCAAGTTTCAGATCATGATTTCTAGTTTAACAAGTTCTAGAAGCAATTTTGTAAAGACGTCTCGCTCCGTTTGAAAAGACCAGCTGACAGTAGACGATGCTCGGTTCTCTCCCATACACTTAGTATAAGACCTGCTCGCGACTTTGTTTACGTTTGCACAGGTATTTCTTCCAAATGCCTGACAAGGTGCACATTTTTTGATACGAGAGCCTTCCTCAGAAGTTAAGCTATCCATTTGAACTTTTTTCTCATCATGAATAAATCTCTAGCACCTAAATTTGTGTAACAAAGGCTGAATAATCGCTCTCGCCCATAAGAGCAATGTTAAATCATGCAATTTCGGGAATTTTTTTCTTGAAAATTTTGCTGATAAAAAATATTGATAAAATTCATTTGTACTTCTAGCATGTTAAAGTACAACATTAATTTTTTTCAGTGAGTGAATAAATCTCCTCAAAAACGACCAAACCTCCTTAAAAAATGCCCCGATGCACTTTTAAGGCAATTATTTATAGCTATTCTCTTCAGGCAAAAACTGGAGTAGTAATGACACAATATTATGTTTCGTTGTTAAAATAAAGGTCATTTTTATTAGCTTAAATGAAAATTATTTAAATCAATTATAATTTCGAAAAAAAAGATACCCAGCTACCCATTAAAACATATGCAATGAATAAATATTAAAGCATTTCGATTGAATTTTACTTTTCATAATAAATATATAACGGGTTATCAGACGTACTGCCCGGTGTTTCTTGAATAAATAAATTAAAAAAATCAGCATTCCTTGTGAAACAATCAAATATGAATTCTAGTTTTAAAAAGTTTCTTATTAACTTTTATAGAAAATAATGAATACTTAATTAAGTTACCTGACTTGTCTTATACAGTATAAGTAGATCAGAAATTTAACTTTTCTTGACTCCACGTAATACCTTTTGATGTAATGGAGCGCTCAAACACAGACGTTCGAAAAAATAGAAATTTTTCAAAAAAAAAAATAATAAATAAATAAAAAATATTCGTTAAAAGAAAACAAATGTTAGATAAACAATCAAATCGCAATAAACGTTTGATATGTGAAATGCTCTACATTGTGTTCAACAATTTTAACATCAATGATAAAAAAGATAATATACAAATGNTATAGGAATATAAATAAAATTAGTCTTGTTAAGTAGGTGTACCTATAAAAAAAAATTAATTAAATTTCTTATCATATACATCATACGATTTTTTTACGAGTCACTCATAATGTGCACCATAATAACAATACCACAGCTCTTTAGACACACGCAATCATTGCGTGACTTTGTTATGCTTGCAATATAGATTTTCATCTCTATACGAGGAAAGAAAATGCATACGTTCCTTTGACATGAAATCTTCATGCTCATGTTAATAAGCTGACTGCTCTGTAAAATTTGTGTAAATGCCTAAGTGAAACAAACATTTATGTATAATGAAATATTTATTATTTAAATATTATGAACAAATTAGCTTACGCTGATACAGTTCTTTCACTTTTGCAAAATTATTTCATATCTATTACGGCAATTTATAAAGGATCCACAAGATTAGGAATTTTCCAGAATAATATGGGATTCAAGTTATACAATAGTTATTTACGTAACAAGTGCGGAAAAGAGCTCTTTGAGATAATAATTAACAACCAAATCCACATGAATATAATTATCGTTGTGAAAGTTTTAAACATTTTTAATGATTGTATTGAAAAAAAAAAAAAGTTAACATATATTAAAACAAAAAAAAAACGAAATAGTTATCATCAGTACTTCCCTCATTAACCAGATGCCTTCTTTTTCCTCGTGTTACAGACAAGCCAAGCAACCGCGACAGGTGCAGAGCCAAATGTAGCTGGACAGCGACACCAGCTAAAGGCGAGGGAGGAGGCGTGGGAGCAGGGAAGCCGCTCGACGCTCTGCATCCGTAACATGACGCTGTGA
This sequence comes from Copidosoma floridanum, assembly GCF_000648655.2. The sequence goes on from NW_019379584.1 coordinate 436,349, forward strand.
ACCAGCTGCGAAAACAAAAGAAGGTCCATCGATAGGTAAAAGCCAGAAAGGGAAGAAAAAAAAAAAAAACGGGGCCAAGAAAAATCAGCGAAAATTTTGCCCAAACAAAAAACCTGTGCGAGCGTGCGCGAGTGCTCGAACGCGATGTACAAGATCCTGAGGCGTGGCTCGGGCCGCATGTTCGCGCTCGCAGCCATCGTCGCGACGCTGCTGCTCTGCCTCTACTATGTGAACCAGAGCCAGCAGCCGAGCAACGCGGTCGGAAGTGCGGGGTCAGCTCCCGGGATCGCCGAGTCTGGGCTCTTTGAGAGGGCTATAACATCGGTCGGGCCTTCCGATAGTAGTCAGCTGCCTGACGCTCAGGTCTCGCCGGATACATGTCCACTCATCATGCCGAGGGATGCGGATATCGACGCGCAGGTGGAATTTGAGAAGTTCGACTTTCAGGTGAGCATTTTTGGGGGTTCTCGTTCGAGCGTTTTTTTATCGATCGAGTTGTTTGGGGAAATAGCACATGCATACCGTACATGTTTACAATTTCGTTTTCTTTTGTTTTTATTATTTTTTTTTGCGTTAAGGTTAAAATGGTTACGTGTAATCCTATGATATATGATCATACATATTTAGTAAATCTTAAGTAGCAACAAATAATAAAACCTGTGATGCCCGAGTTTAAAGATTAAAACCAACAACCAATTAATACAGTAATCTGTTTACTTTATTAAGCCGGGCACTACAGAAGCTGCGGAGGAGGATTGGGGATATAACTATAATTACAACAAATGCGTACGTTAGAGAAGGGCAAGATACGTCGACTGCAGCAAGATTGAGTGAAATATGCACCTTCTAAATTATTACACTAATGCTGTGCAGCTAAAGAGAACATTAATCTTGTGTAATAATGAAAAAAACTACAGTAAAACTTTAATAAAATGAATAAAACTAATAAATAGGTGTGGGTCTCAGGACCCACGACAGATGTGAAACATTAAAGAATAATATGTTATTGAACTCGGTAGTGTTTGATTGTCTAAGATAAAAATAGTAGTTTTCGTTAGATAAGTGCCGTTGTCTTTAGGGCTATTTGGCGGCCTAAGGTACAGATATAAGGTAGCCACGGAGCGATGGCACTTACGTGGCGAATGCTATTTTTCCTACCAAGGGCACACCAGCCTCTCAAAAACGCCCGAGGTAGGAAATAGTAGCAAAATAGCCCCGGAGACGATGGCACTTATCCGACGAAAACTAATATTTTTTTGACTCTAAATAATCTTCATTCCATATTTTTATATTAAAAATACAGTTTATTTATAAATATGTATTTTTCGTTGACTTTTTTGTTTTTATTATTTTTTTTTTGTGTTTTTAATATTTAAAGTAATTTATTATCATATATTATGCAGCTAATTCCACTGACAGTGTCATCAGTAAAGTTTAATGGAAAATAAATAAATAGAATACGAGTTGCTCGCTGTCTAGACTTTTTTTATGAACAACTACTTGGTCTCCTCTCTTAAGATGGTAGAACGATTTTCTAGCAAAATGAAATTATCATTATACGTTGACTTTATAGCATGTTTATGCGCTGTTTATTATGTTGACAAGCAGGAAATGTTGTTTATACAAAAAAAGTTTGTATAACAAGACATTCATTTTTTAAATATTTTCCTATTAACCTTAGTAAGTAATCGTGTTTAATAATCTATATGGATTATGACCAAATTCTAAAACTAAACGCATTGCGTATCGAAATATTCCATCACCATCAATGAATGTCAGAAATTCGTCACTATTATTGGTTCCATAGCTCATTAAAACTATACCGAATCTTTGTATTTACTCGATAAATATTCAAGGAAACATGTTAGAGTTAAATACCTAGTATGGGCGATGTTATGAAACCATTTCCGTTTGATATTAATTTCTAACACAAACCTGTTATGAAATTAATTACCTTTGGGTGTTATTATGATATACTATTAACCTTCTATTTGAATAACGGGAAGGGCTACAACAATTTTTAAACTTGGGGAAACTAATATTTAAACTTAAAGTAAATTGCACTCCAACATGGTTTATCAGCCACCTTGTATCAAGATGAATTTCTAATATTTTAGTTTCAATAAAATTTAAGCATCTTTAGAATCATTGGTTAACTACGAAAACATTTACAGGTTAATCTGTTACTAAATGTTTTACAGAAAATCAGTATAAATATGTAGAGCTTACGTTTACACCTCGGAACTGATTGCCAATGTGTTAAAAAAACCACTCTGTAGGTGCGCTTATCTTCTTTTAAAGTATCACATAACTGATTTTAGATGATGTATACTCGATGTATATAGATGATAATGCTTAATATATACCTCACCATAACACCTTATATCTCTACTTGATAATAATTACACACTGGCACTTAGAGGTTATATTACATTAAATCAGCTGTCAACCATTATCAAGTCGAACGTTGCAGCTCTTTCTCATAACTCCAGGTACGCGAGCAAATATATCCAATTCATCACCCTTTACGCAATCAAGATCCATTTCGCGCAGGAGCATACGCGAGTATTATGGATAGCCGTGAATTTACAACCACCATAAGGAGCTTCGAGAGCGTGCCATTTACTGTTTAATGGGAAATGGGATTAGTGGTGATTTTAGCATTCATAGCTTATAATTATGATTTTAAGTACCTAATGGGACTTCCTTTCTACCACGTGAAATTGACTATCCATCAGGTAACGAATCTTTCAGTGGCTAAACCACTTCTAGGCTACCATCATTTTGCTGGAAATTAAAAAAAATCTTGTGTCTTTTAAGGTTAGGATATCTATTGTCAAAAATGTTTCGTAATAAACAAGGTACTCGTGAATGCACTTTATGTTCCAGCCAACTTTATGATATTTAACAATGAATAACCCGAATCGATCCATCATATCGTGCTAGGGTCATTTTTAATTTGAAGGGAAAAAAATAAACAAAGCAAGCCTATTGGGTTATCCATAGTCACGATCCATCAAAGGAAAAATTTTCCAGCCGCAAGGGTAAAAAGCCACTTTACCTACCTCCTGTCCTTACATAATAAAACCGCTGATCCTCTACAAGGCCTTTCTGTTCGAGTCTCCTTCTTTTTCATTTTCCACGCAAGCAGCTTCGAAGATTGGGCGAAGAATAGAATCCACCGCTGAACTCCCTTTCTGCGGTACAGCACACCATAGATCAGCTAGCTATACATTATATAACGGCGACCACTCACGAAAATAGAATCCCTAATTCCCGGCGTCATCGACAAAGGCTAATGCATTATACACCCAACCAAGAAAGAAACGGGAGAGGGGGGGTACCTCAACCGAATTATCCATCACGGAGGCGCTGCTGTACCACTGCTCCTTTTCTCAGAAGCGCGAGTTTTTGGGGAGGTGAAGAAACCACCCAGGAAAGCTTTCAAGCTTTTTCCCAGACGGCTGGATTATTCCGCTCCGCGGGAGCGATTAAAGCACCGTGGACCCTCCCTACCTCGGCATACTGCTGACGCTTTCTTCTCCGATCTGCGTCCACGTCAATCTTTCCCCTTCTCCACTTTTTTCAGTTGCTCACTCACTGCACTCTCTCTCTCTCTCTCTCTCTCTCTCTCTCTCTCTCTCTCTCTCTCTGTTTCACTGTGAAAAAGCGCGCGTGTGTTTTCTTATCTCCTCATACCACGGTCCGTGCTTCTTATCACCAGCTTCTCCGTTCCTTCGTTCGGCATCCTCTTGGCCTTTATGTCTGTCCTACTCCTGGAACCATCCCCCCTTCCTACACGACCTCGATGCACTCCAACCCCCGTGCTTCCTCTGCAGTTTTTCTTTTATTCTCATTGTTTTCTTACTCGTCCACGTCTTCACCTTTGCTTCTCACTCTATTGTGTGCCTTTTTTTCACAAGGTTTGGAACTTGAATTTTTTTTCCTTTTTTTCTGTCAACATTGCACGCTGAACCTAGAAAGTAGAAAGGGATTCTTATAGACTACCTCCTTCCCTGAACGGATGGAAAAATCGTTAATTTGACCGTAATAATAATCCTAAGGAACATCCTTGCCTAATGCTACCGACCTAGATTTCAAAATGAATTATTTTTGCAATTCATCAGCTTAATTGAAAATTTTCAGCAAATTAATGCGATGGAAATTGGATTTCTCGTGGTATGCATGCCTATACATGTATACGCATGTGGTTGCAAGCTTGCCTTCTAGTGTCTTGATTGTCGTCGCGCAGGATATTTCAGTGATTTAAACTACGAGTATTAAAATGATAAATATCACACTTGTGTGTGTACGCAACTCCTGCGGTTGAAATTTAATCTCGTGATGCGCAAATATACTAAATTCACAGAGGTCAGGATATTATATGAGCACTTATTAAAGGGAAGTGGGATTTTGCGGGTGCTTTGTTTTACAAATGCTGATGAGGTTTTCCGCGTTTGCAAGAGATTTCACGGAGACGTGAGAACTTTGGATTGATTTATTCCTGGTGGAATCCATTTTATTAATCTACGAGCTCAAACTCATTAACGTAATCGATCATCCAGATTTTAATTTTAATCAAAACGCTGATAGGTTTCACCTGCTTATCACAAATTTAAATTTTACTCGCCGCATGAGATAACAAAATTTCTCTCCGTTATTTCCACGGTTCCACTGACTGTATCCGTACCGAGGGTAATCCTCTTGTTCCGCTGACGACGACAGCTACGTCAGCAAACTTGTATTCCCTGAGCTCGCTCTCATTTCTACACTGCACTGAAAAAGCTCAAAATCCCCACGGAGAGATACATCTTGGGAGAAAAATGCATCTGAGATAGGCAGGGAAAGAGACTAAGAGACGACGCACAGACTTGGCGTGTCGTCGTACCATCGCAGCTCCGGAGACAATGACCAGGCGGAGTAAGTGGCATTTAGCTTTTCTCTCTGCTTTCCACCGGTACGTATAAATGCAGTAGCAACGAGCCATAGAGTGCAAGAAGAGATGAATCTTAAATTGGCCGGTATCCAGAGATTGCGTACTGGCTGTTGCTCACGAGGCGATTAGTCCCGTTTGTCCAATCTACGTTAAGCTCATGGCGCTGAACTGTTTATCTCGTGTGAAACGTGGCACCTTGTGCTATTTTATTTTTTTTTTTTTTATGGAATGACTGTTTGTGTACGATGGTTGGTGTTTATCGAATTAAGGTAGTTTTTTTAGGTGCATTGATAGTTTGAGTTTTCATAAACTGAGGATTATTAGAAGCTTAGACCCATAGTTGTGTTTTTTGAAACTATCTTGCTTCTAATATGATGATTTATGATTATAATGTTTGGTAGTAACTTTTTTGATAATCAGTGTCTATCATACAAATCGGTATCAAAGGCATTTGATTTTTTGTTTTTTGGTTTAATTCATATGATTATTACAACTTATTACGATTTTGTTATTCCATATTTCATTAAGCTATCAGTTACACCATCTTAGATAGTGATATACTAACAGGAAATTTTTTTCATTGGACAATGTCAGTAACCACGAACTTTCCCAAACTCCACTTGTTATGAACGACAAAGTGGCTATCCTTGTAACACACCAGCCTATGACGTTTTCTACGCTCTATAACCATGTAATCTCATAGACCTTCCACTATGTATACAGGACTTTTAATTTTCTACTGCTCTTCTTTCATGACTAGATTACCAATTATACTGTCGTTGTAAAAGCCTATTAACAGTAATAATATTCCAGTATCTGTTGATGGCAATCCAATATAGCATTGAATCGATCGAGTGAGCGTATATGCTTGTCCTATCAAAGGCGAAATAGCATCAGAGGAAACGTGAAAGCTTCGACGTGACGTGGTTGTAGACAGAGAAAGAGATAAAGAAAAATTGTGGCTATTGCAGTGCACGGATGTACAAAGTCAAGAGCGATGACTTTCAAGTGCAAGGGCTGATTGGAGTTTATTGATTCGGTCCTTCTCTTAGTGTCTCTCTGTCTCTCTCGGCTGGTTTGACGCTCGATCGTCTGGCTCTCTGCTTCGTGAGAAGAGTTCTACGAGTCGTAAGAGGGTTACGAGTTTTATTGTTCGGAATACCGAATAAGCTGGGTGCATGTCACTTTTTATTAAGAGCTTTCTTTTTGTCGGGACTCTATGTGAGATCTTATAACTAAAGTGAATTATTTATGGCAATTATGAGTCACTCAGATATATTTTACATTTTCTATTAAAGTTATAAGTTAGGCTTACGCAGTATAATTAATGTGGCTAAAAATTAATTCCTGCTGAATTTTCCATCAACTTCCGTCCACTTTGTCTTGGGGCTAATGTTCTTTAAGGAAGTTACGTAAATTAGGAATTTAGAAAAATATTAATATCTTAGGAATGAGGCCCTATTAATCTATCATAGAAACATGACTACCAGTGTAAGGTTAATTATACTTTAATTATACGCGTTTTTCACAGATAAATACGTAATCACTATTTTATAAGCAACCCATGTAAAAACACATGCACGTATAACATGAAAATCATACATCCTATAAAGAAACTCATCTGTTTATTGGAAACCATTCTCGAGTCAATCTGGAAACGTAATAAAACAGGAATTACATACAACTCCTGTTTGAACTTCCTCGTGTGCAAGTAGAGAGTCGACAAAAGCTAACTTCATCAACATCTCACTACTACCAACGTGAAATTCCGCACAACTCATCGAAACCGATCGGTCGTCTGTTCTATTGGAAAACTTAAACCTCCCAACGACATCGTGCACCTCACAACATCTGCCAAGTAGGAAGGATTAAAGGCAGCAACGTAAATAATTGCGTCGTCCTCTTCAGTAATGAGCTCTGCTCTAAGTTTCCTTTACTGCGTAGCAACTACTCACGCTCTATCTCTACTAAGTCTGACTATTCCATCCACTGGCTTCTCCTGTCTATCTATCTTGGAAATTCTGATCGATGGACGTGTATTTGCCCGATGCAGAATCACTCTTTGTTGAATTTTGCTTTATTTCTTTACCCAAGAATCACGCAAAAGTTACCAACATATTTGTCTTTATTTATTTATCTTCGTACTTATAATTAATTACGCAGCTTTTAACCCAAATGAACCCTTCACAAGCTTATCTCACATTTAATCAATTTAATGTGTACGCACTTGACGCTTCCAATACCTCGACACTAGTATTTTAGCTTTAGGGTAGTGGCACGTAAAACGTTCTCTGAAATGTCTATAACCATTCAATAACCCAGCACCACTGCGACTGACACCCGCTTCTGGTCTTCCATTTCATGCACAGCAACATACACGTGAAAGAGATTTAGAAAGTAAGCGGAGCGCGCATTACTTGCCTCAACACTTGCAACATAGTAACAGTAACAGCAACGATCGACGGTCAGACGGCACGTGTGGGAAGAGGACAGGAGGGTAACAGAAAGGACAGCAATTACGATTGCGGTGCGCCGGACTCGTAATGTCTGAACTTTCGAATTACGGGCAATGCCAGCGAAGCTTTTGCGGCTCGTCGAGGGATGGAACCTCGGGAATTGCCGGCTGGCTGACCTTCTCATCCAGGGAAGAGCTCACCTCTACCTCTTGCTGAACTACTGCAAAAACGAGCAGTGAATCGAAAAGAGAGGGAAGGAGAGAAGAGTCAGTACGGCTATGCCAAAGAGGCTGGAAAATCCTTGAGAACTCGAGGGTAGCTGCTCGTTCCAGGAAACACGATGGAATTATACTCGATTTTTTTCCATCCTTCCTTCCATCTAACGATATACTTGTGCAGTTTGACAATGCTCTTTTTTTGTGGCCTTCTTCATCTTTTTCTAGTCAGTATCTGAAGAGTGGAGAGTGCAGTTGTTCGAGTCTGCAGGTAGAGGATATTATCTCTAGATATGAAAGGATATGGACGAGATAAGAGGATCTGGACAGAGAGGAAACGATGATTTCATGTTTTTTGTTATAGGGATATATGGATTTAGAAGAAGAGGATTTTGCAACTGTAGCCTATAGATTATAACGATGGGCTTGATAATACTTTAAAATTCCATTACAGCTTATGGTGAAGATAAACAAATGTTATCAATAACAATGGAATTGTATTCAGTATACCGTAAGAATAATTTGTGTGTTATTGTGAAAAACGGAATATTTTGGTGCACTGTTCGAATCGGTCTTCATCGATCACGAAAATGTGTAACTTATAAAAACATAAGGTTCTTTTAGCGCAGTACGTACAATGATAAAAAATACAAACAAAAGCACTTATTATTCAATGATAGTGAAAAAGTCACTGTCATCTTTACTTGTTGAAAATTTAATGTACTAATGTTCGTATAATCGTAGATATAGTATACATTTCAAAGGATCCTATTGAGATTTGACATCGGGTACTTATCCTCAAATGTACTTCAAAAAGAGTTGATTTGGATACATTTTTGCGGATTCAAGTGCTTTTAATCCTATGTATATCTACGAGAGGGCTACTTAAGCCTAACTTTTAATGGCTTATAATTAATTTAAATTAGTTGTATCCCTATGCAGTAAGTCAAACGACTGTGCTTAACTAACATTTGACTAAAATTGTACTAGGGTGGGCAACATTAAGTTTTATCTTTATGTATGCCATGCAGTTTATGTCTATATTTCAATACTGGAATATCCTGAATGTTGTATGGAAAACTTAATTACACTTGTCATATCTACTTTTCCTAATTTTTTACAATCAACATAATATTAATTGTGACTTATACGTAGGTAACAAAGTTTGTGATATAAAAATATGTATGATTTATTAGTGAAGCTTTCACTTAATTAACTTATACATTGTTACATTAATTTCATATTATTATAATTGACAATAAATATGATTTCTGTACGGATAATTGAGTTTTTACCTAGTTTGAAGTATTTATTACAGTACACGTTTGTATTTCAAGTTCGTACATAATCTTACCTTGATACAGTGTTATCTCCAAGACCTAAGACAGGAAAATAATGTTTAAATTACGTGAAGTATTAAATATGGTCACAATAATAATTCTTTCTCCTTTTACAGGCATTTATTTTGTAGTTTTGTTTATGATTTTAGAACAGTTAATATTTTTTTATCATGCAAACATATTTTCGAAATTTTATCATTATTTTGTATGATATACGAAATTTAAGCCAAGAAGAATATATTTCGTCATAAGAATCCATGCTAAAAGTATGAAAACTTTTATAACCAATATTTTGTTTCTTAGGAACATCAGCCTCACAAAAATCAACAGAGTACTAATTATATAAAAATTAAGATGTATGCAAAGTTCTATAACAATCTTCACATTAATTCCGTTTGGGATACAGTTACTTTCAAGTAAACAAGTTATCGAATAGCTTCAAAAGTAAAGGAAATAAAAGTAAATAGAATGTGTTTGCATTTTAAACAAAACAAAGTAAATATCGTTATACTGACTATAACAGCAAAAAAAAATAGTTTGTGTCTGTAGTACAGCTATTTACTAGTTGATATTTTCTTATATCCAGAGAAAAAAAAATGAAAGAACAAAATAAAAAAACTTTTTATCTCTAATAGCTGGCAACCGCAAGTGAACCTCAATGCAGTATAGGAAAAGGCATAATAATAGGTACGAGATGAGTCCGATAAGAAGTGTTATAAACGATTTTCCATAACGACGTGGTGTCCCCTCCCCCGACCTTTAACTATACCATTCTCGCGCTCCCAAAGTCAAGAGGGAACTGCTCCTTAACGTTATTTCGATCGATTATAGATAAGTCGTATAAGGAGGTAGGGAGCCCCGAATAAACGCTCCACCCCGAGAAACTTACTTTGTCCACGTCGTCGTTTTCGTTGTCGTCGTCTTTGGGTGTTGCTACGTTAGAAGGTGAAATTCGATTTCTGTGCGGTTTTGAACGCGTGTCGCTCGTGCGTGCACTACTTGGATAAGTTTAATGTACGTCAATTTTTAAATTAAAGCCTCTCTGTTAAGTTTTTCTTGTAAAATTTTATAAAGTTCTTAAAGAAGCTGTTTAAGGATTTTTTATGAAAAAAAGTAGAAAAAAAAAAAACAATTTTGTACCTTGTTCTGAATAATACATATTTTAATATTTGATTTCATAATCTATACTCAAATTTCAACTTTTCAGCTTGAATTTTATCGTAGGAACTTTGTGATGGATTGCATTAAAGCATTTGTCATAGGACTAGTTTAATTTTAATAAGTGTACAACATAGATTGTAAATAAAGGACCTATAGAAGTAAAAGGGGCAACGAAAATATATTAAACACTTTTTGTATATCAATTTTTTTAGTATTACAAAAAGCTTAAACCATAGTTTTAGAAAATTTACTTGTATACAGTGAAAATTTTTATTTATTTTTATTTTCTAATTGGCAATTTTTAGCATACAGTTAGTAATAATAATTATTAAGAAAGTGCATGAAATTCGATGTTTTCCAATATAACAGTAAAATTTAAACCCTTAAAATCCATTGATTTTCGAGTTACACATAGAAATTATGCCAAACGGTTAATACGTGAACCACCAAGGTAGGTGACCACGGAATCTCCAGGCTTACCAGCTGTAAGAATAGATTATTGTGTTTGACAACTATACACTAAAACTAAAATTTTGATCTTACTCGTAGCGAGATTCATCTAACACTTGTTCCAAACTGGACATTGCAAAAAGTTCACGATTAACATTTCAAACAACTCGATGGGCTATTTTATTTTGTGCTAAATCCTGCGTCATTGTAGAGGCAGTTTCAGTTCTTCAAATAATAATAACCATCACAAATCTTTAAGAAACTGCATACACGCCAAAATTAGCACCACAACAACAAGTACGACAACAGCATTGATACCCTTCCCAGTTGTTCGTGGAAAGTCAAATAAGCTTGAATTTCGGTTTGCCGCTCTTCGACATCAATTTCCTGGCGATAGGCTCTAGCATTGAGAGTTCCCCAAGATAATATCTTCTCGCTCAACTGTGACTAATAATAACGTCCCTCCCCAGAATTGCTCGTCTACGTATACCTATAATAATCCTCTTCTAAAGGTAGCAGCTAACTCTTATTCAAACTAAAGGCTAACGCGTGTGTATAGGTTGTATGGTTATTGTCAACTCCCAGATGTACGCAACTCTCTCAGGAGCACGTGTACTCTTATACCGTCGTAGGTATTAGCTTTTGTGACGCAACCAGTCACGCGGTGAATCTCAAGTACACGTATCCCGAGGTACAATAATATTCTCCCCTTCCTTCATCCCTAAATGTATACATACATGCAGAGCTCCCAGTTGGACTTTTTTTTTCATCCGTACGAGACACGTGCTCGCTACGAGCCCCATTGAAGTGGGCACGTATACGCGAAAAAAGGGTAATTGAATGGATTTCTTTTTTCTTGTTTCTTTCAACGCTCGTTTAATTGTTTGTTCGTACAGCAGAAATGCGTGACTCGATATTACGTGCTGTTGCTCCTGGCGTTCGGGAGCACAAAATAATGTGCACATGTGTTGTGCCCACTGGAGTGAGGATCGTTTTGATTTCAAGTGCGTGCCTTAACTTTCAAAACCAAAGACTTGCTTTTGCATGCGTGAATGGGTATACCGGGTATATTTTATGCGTGTATGTACTGTATCCATACGAGCGTTTTATTGCCAATTTCTCCTTTCAGAATAAACTTACACATTTTTTTACATTAAATGGCGGTTTTACTTTTCACGTGCTCAAAAAAATGAGTACTGATTTAAACACAGTTTATACATTTTATCTGAATAGTGAGTCTTGAAAAAATATAAACTGGAACTCGACTTGAATTGAGAATTTTTTTTCCTATCAACTTTGCCAATGTTTACTTTCAAGATTAAAAAAAAAATTTCTTGTTTTTATTTTATCACAAACTCCAAAACGTGTACAATCATAAGTTTCTAATTCTTCCCTCAGTAATTAGAGCAATAGCAGAAATAATGCAATAGTATTTTGTTCAGCAAAAATTGTCGAAAAGACGCTTGTATCGGAAAGTTAACTTTATAACTAATGAATTTAAAATGAATCTCTTAACCGTAAAACTTCTTTGTAAAATGTTTTGAGAAAAGTCAAAACCTCTAAGTTTATTTTTAATAGCCTTACCTCTAATTGTTTATGGGTTACAAAAAATCTATTGTGGCAGTCGATCTGACTTGGTTGACTTAGTCTGTAAAAAGTTGACCACAAGCAAATAGCTTTGAAATACTTCCTTTGATTTCTAGAGTTTAACAGCAATTCAAGAGGCTAAGAATTACGCTTTGGTGGTCTTATTAATAGAATTAACGTAGTTTATAACATCGTTAAAACAAACTTATTTTCAAGTTAACACAAAATCCTACATGAAATTATGTAAACTCTATCTCGAATATACATACAACAGAGTCCCATTGAACTATTACAACCATGTGCAAAAGTAATATGTGATAGAATTATTCACTTGTTGATATTTATACTAAAGGGAAATGGCTAAAAAAATATTCCGGTGACAGACTTGTTTGCTATCTCGAATTTAAAAAAAATAACTTGTACCTTGCAGTGCTGTTTTCGTAGGGATAATCTTGAGCCAAAGTTTCTTGAACAATTTTGAAGCAATTTGAAACCTTCGAATAAATTCCTTCGTTTGGTTTGTCAAAAAATTTAATCGTATCAGCAAAGTTTTTTTACTAAATACTCTCACATTGTTTCTTCGACCACTGAAAACAACCTGCTAAACGAATTCTATTTTTCTGAGGTGACCTTATAAACTAAAAAAACGAATAAGCCAAATAAAAAAGAGAAAAAAAACAAAGGACTTCAGGGTACCCTTTGGATTTCAGATTCAGGCCCACCTAATTTTCTCCAAACCTATAGAGCACCCTTTATTTCTTTTGCGCATCTCATTACATTATTCTCCGTCGTCTCTTTCTCTTCCAAAACTTTAATCTCTATCTAACCCTGTACCATCTCTCACCCTACTTCCGTTTGTCCCCCCTCCCCTCCCTCTCTCTTTTCTCCCTTGCGGGGAGATGAGGACGAAAATGCCGTTTCGCAATTTGCTTAAGCAAACCTCCCCGGAAATTCATATCCGTCCTCTTCTCTCTCGGGCGTGCCTTCCGCCTTTTAACCCAGGTACACACATACACACGTACTCGCTCTCTTCCCCTTCTCGAGCATCCACTCGTACACCACCGCAAATCCTGCGTGTTGCATGCTGTATACGAGATCATATTGTACTCGTGGGTGTATCGCTCTCTTATTTGCTATGGAATTTAGCGATCCAAGGCAATTAGATGAACGCAATTTTACCTAACCATTGTCATTTTTTTCTAGTAAATCTAATTCATTTAACACATTCATTGAACAATTAACCATTTAGTATTACAGGGTTATGGGGTTTAATGCACTTACATTTAAAAGGCATGGGGTTGAAGTCTCAAAGATTACAGGAATATTAGTTTACAGTCTCTATGGTTATGGAGTTATGGGATTGAAGGGTATGGATTATGGTTTAATTGTATTTTAATAGTTTGAGATTTTAATTTGGTGCCAAATCATCTGTCACTTTTAGGAGCACGGGCACCAGATGTTAGTTCCGAAAGTCAACTTTTTTGAGAAAATGACAACATTGCCGATACGATGACTTATTTAACCAGAAATGTGGCCATAGACAGATATAAAAATATAATCCAAAAAATTTTTAATAATCCAAAAAACGATTGTACGGTCTCCAAGTCAGATGATATTGAAGACAGCGTTTTTTACTTGATAGAGTTTTTGAAGTATAGAATATAGAATAGAAATGTGGAATAAATATATTCGTGCTCCGAATTGTGGAACACGCATTGAACAATAAAAAAAAATATGCAGAATTACTTATACCCATTTATTTCAGTACTGTTACATGTCATGAAAAGTACAGCACAGCACTCTCATGTCAGCAGTAATTGAGGATTAACTGAGGCGATTGGAACTTAGTTAAGTTAGCAGTGTTACCGTTTTTTTTTTTTTTTAACTAAGGTAACTTTTAGAATTACCCCCAAATAGATCAGCGTCAAAAAGTTAGTATAAATGTTAATATTGCGAAGATAAACAAAAAAACCCCTATTTTTGTACATGCGCTATCTGGTGAGTGTCATTGAGATATTTTATGTTATTCAGTTATCATTCGATACTCGATAAATATCGTTCTTCAAAGGTCAAACCAGCCTATCCTTGCACCATGGCTCCTTTTGACCTACGAAGTGTATATAGCTTCATCACACGCAAGCACAAGCTTTCCGCCTTTCTCAAAAACTGAGTGCAATAATTACACTAGCGTTGCATTATTTTTCTTTTTTTACGTTTTCCTCTAGCCCGTGGCATCGCTGCTGTTAAACTTTTCGGTGAATTTTAATTATGCGCCCGCGCGGCTCTCAGGCTGGCGCAGACTTAATTATAATCACTCTTTGCTCCGAACGAACGTTTACGCTCGAGTCGGCGATTTAATTAATTTGTTTATGAGATCCACGGGTACAAAGAGGAGGTTTTGTTTTTCCCTCACCTTGGCATCTTTTTTGTACCGCTGGTAAATTTTGTTTTTGGATGAAGTTGCTTGTGAAATTCGAGATGAAAGTTTTATGCTCGTCGAGTGCTTTTTCATTTGAAATAGGAGATGTAACCAAAAGCATGAGAGCACTTGCTTTTAAAAAGTTCACTTGATACTACAAACGTGAGCTTTGTTAAAAGTAACAAAGTTCTTTGATTGTATTTTCACTGCACCGTACTTTATCGTTAAAAAATTTTTTCAGAGTTACTTCAAGAGAGCCAATTGAAAGAGTATATCATGATAAAAAGTAGCTTGTGATTTGAAATGAATTTTTTACAAGTTAATTCACAGGTTGATAAAAGTAGAAAAAAAATTTAACAAACCATGAATAATTTCCCTTTTTTACACAAACAATTTCAACGTTACTTACGCAATTTTTAGCTCTACGATCTTTGCTTAGCAAGGCTTATTCCACGTATTAAATTATAGTCTTACGTTTCCCACAGTTGCAGGCTAATTTCACTTTTCCGTGGTAAAATCACCAGTAAAGTGAGTGCACCTATACACCCTAAGTCGGTGAGATTTCGTGGTACAAGCCCGCTTCTGCATCTCATCTGTGCACTAAAGTGGAACAAGAAAGTCCTTATGCAAAAGCCATCCTAGAGATAAATACCTCGATGCGCAATATCTCCTGCACCGCCTTGTGTGTGAGTGTATAAAAGTTGGTACCTACACACGTAGAGTGCGGTATAGTGCTAGCACGCCGATAAGCGGCTCCACCACACCTCCTCGTTGAATTTCTTGGAGCAAAGCTGCCGCTTTCTCGATGCGCTTTGTCAGAACCCGTCGTCGTTAGCCAAGTGCTTCTTCTCATATTTTCTTCCCCATGTATGGTCATCCAAATCCGTATTGTAATAGAATGTTTGTGGGCTGGGTTGCCAATAGTGGTTAATATTTTCAAAAGTATTATCATTTTTTTACACAGCTCCATGTACAGCTATTTACACATCTAGGGCGATTAAGTAAAGAATTATATATATAGCTCGTGTGTATTGTCACCTCAGGCGAAGTGGAGGCTTACAAACACGAGATCTGAGCGTTCTTTACTTCCACCCGTAGAGTGTGTACATAATTTTACACCTCGCCTATACAATTTTACATTAATTTGATGTGGTAAGATATTAATCCATGAAAAAATTTTATTTTTTAAAGCAGTATATTTTTTATGTCATATACTTACATGTTACCAAAATGTTTGAGGTATATAATTACATAGTAAAATGTTTTAAGTTCCAAGCATTCTTGATTTTATTCTTAATTGTTGTCCATAACTAATACACATATCAGCCGAGGATTGGATGCGGTTGGTAGAGGACTTAATGTAAATTACTTAACAATATAACGACCATTTACGAGGCTTGGAAACGAAGTTTAGCCAGAAAAAAAAGTCTTTAAAAACTTTCAAAGCAAAAATTGATATCGTTTCTAATACTTAAACATCATATCGCAATCTGACCAAGAAGTGGGCATTAAAAAACTGAGCTTCGATCATTCTTTTAACCTGTTTTATTTTTTTTCTTGACAACTGTGTAGTCTTGCTTCGTTAAAACATTTCATGCAATAACTAAAATAACACCCTTGACTTTAATTCCATGTATCCTTATTGTCATTTAATTTATCTACCATTTATTTGGTACAGAAAACCTTTGGCCATTGTAAATAACTTCTATCTCATGACCAAAATATGTCCTGAAAATGTGGTAGAAGAAACAAACATTTTCATTAAAAATACCAAAAAGACAACTTCATTCTAATTAAATAACAAAAAACAATTACACTATACCTAGAAAGATTGCCCCTTGCAATAATCCAAGGCCTGTACGCGTGTACTTGTATGTACGAAAGAGGACGTTCTTTTAAGCTCGGCTGGCAATCGTTTAGATTACCGGACGTCGAAAAAATAGCAATAAGTTGATCGTCATAAAGTAGAGGGCTGCCGTATTCCATGCAGGGATATCTATCACGAGTGTTGACACAAAATACATTTTCGTCGAAATAACGTCCATCTAGTTGTGAATAACGACGACAACTTTCTTGGTTTGCAGTATAAGCATTATCGTCAGATAACAGAGTTTCAGTATCGTGCGTCATATCGTCCTATCAAAGTTATAAAAATATTTAAGGATTGGTGCAATTGGCCTTGAAAATTCATAATTTTATGCAGATATGTCAACATAGGTAATAGGTACTGACCTCCGATGCAAATCCAAAGATTTTTACCTCTAATGACTTGTATTCCGATATTTTTGTTGAAAATAAATCAAGCCAAACTTTATCGCCCACAGGAGATGAAAGCTAAAATACAAAACAATAAGTATCTTAGGGTATTGAGTTTGTTGAGATTAACATTAACTTTACCTTTATCAAAGCTATATTGTTTTCCAGCGTTTTTTCATTAAAGCTTTCATGTGTAATGATATCATGAACCGAATAATTTTTTTCACCTTGTCCTCTTCTTATGGAGCCAACGAGAATTCGATAGTCTTCCTTACGTTTCCTTCAAATATTCATACGTGTAATGAGGAGTTTCATTTTAACATGCAAAATGTGACATAATTGATATAAAATGTACGTACCTTGCACATTCAGCTGTCGTGAGAAGAAGATCAGATGATATCGCAGTTGCTGAGCAAAAGAGTTTGTTATCAACCAAAAGCTGGGCCTGAAAAAGAAGTAGTTCATATAAGTTTATTGTAAATTGCTGACACAATTAATATAATAAATAACGTATATTACTTACGTAAAACGGTGCTTCTTTAACTATTTCCCGATTAACAAATGGAAAATATGAGCTAACAAATATTTTGCGATTATCTGATCAGTGTTACTACAATAATAGTGTATACAATTTAATTTAAAATTATTTTTTAAGTTACCTATCTAGTTTTGCTGTCTTAACAATCCAAGCACGGTAATGAAATATATTTATGTACGGCTTTAGAACTAATTGGGACTGACATCCGTTTACACCAATGTAATAAGTCGCGATTGCAAATAAACCACCATCAATGAAAATAGGAGCACCTTCTTCTGTACATGCATAATTTGTTCTTACGTAATATTCATTGTATCGAATAATATTATTATCTCTGATCAATTTTTCGTAAGAATTAGCGTGTGTTTCAACGATTGCGTCATCTGAGGTTAAGGCTGGATAATATGGGTTGTCTTTGGGCTGAAAAATATTTGATTCAATTCTGTGTTTGACAAACGTCTGCTGAACACTAACACATAGAATTTTTTTAAAACTAATTAAAATATCAACCCTTACTTTGTCGAAGAAACCAAAAATTTGAACCCGAGTTTCTACTTCATCACGTGGTAATCTTCTTGCTAATGGAACAGGTTTCACTGGTAAATCCAAATTCAATTTCAACTAGAACAATAACAAAAACCAACTAGAATGCTCGAATTTCCTTTTTTTTTAACTTATTTTTTTTTTTATTTAACATCATATTCTAACCTCAATCAAAGCTATATTATTTCTGTAGTGCATTTTGTTGTACTGTGGATGTGGAATAAACTGTTTAATCTCATAAACGGTTTCGCCTTCTACTTCTTCGATTTTTGGGCTTACTCTAATCTTATATTCATCTAGTTGAGCTTCCCTAAAACTATAAAATTAGTTTATTTCTGTAATTATATTTTATTAAATAATCTGTCATTCTAGTCAATTCACACATTTAAGCTTGAGCTCAGTAATCCAAGCAATGAAAGCTGCAATTAAGTACACGTTGTTGATGAAGTTAAATAAAAAAAATAATTCAAATTTATAGAGACGAGAATACAAAAAATTTTACTCATTTTACACATTTATTGAGTACTTATTTTAAAAAATTTACATTGGATTTTTTACAGAATGGAGTCCAAATCATTTTCCCTGTCTCAAAAAAAAAGATGATTCGATGTGCACATGGAAAGCATTTGATTTAATCTTCACGAAAGAGTATTCGAGCTTCTTATAAACAACACTATTTAAATGTTTGACTTTTTATCCTGAAAAGTATGGGTAGAATACAATAAAACTATAGTTTTACCAATGCATCAGTACTACTTTTACTCCTACCCATAATTAATTAATTAACCGTATGCTTATAAAAGTGTATACAAACAATGTAATCGTATATTCTTAAAATTAAAATATTTAAAGGAGGTTAATTGACAATTATTTCAAGGATAATGAATAAAATACTGTATACATTCTACTGATCTTCAAGTGATCGTCGATTAACCTCCCTGAAAAGTCTATACAAACATGAGGGACGATATTTATCCTTCAAATTCAATAAAATTGGTATTTTGAGGGACGTTTAATACAATTGTATTGGCTTTAGGCGTATAAGTTTTGGACATTCATATCACAGGTTTTTTTTTAATAATATAAAATCAAATTAAACTCGACATCAATCAAACAAGCAATACAAGCACAAAAATGTAAGATAAACAGTGCTACTTTTGAAGGTTTGAGCAAGTACTTGTATGTTTCTGGAAAAGGTAGTACAAGAGTATACTTCTTGTTTAATGTTATCTGAAAATTTTGAAAATCATGCATACATATTAGCAATAGCGTAAATCCTTAATAGTTATTATTTTCAATGTATTTAACCTAAGGCTAAACAGTACTACTTTTTGTTTAATTTATTAAAATACATGTTTCAAAAGTGTTCTTGTTTATGAAAACGCCACAGTATGTGTTTTTCTATGGGGGTAGTTCTGAACCGTGTTTTTTTCAATAGGAAGCTCAAATGAAAAATATGTTTTTTTTTTTTTTTTAAGAATCAGCATAAACATTGTAAATTGAATAAGACTAATTCTGTCGCTTAGAACTAATATACTTACTTCGTGCATCTAGCTGTAGTAAGTAAGAATCGGGATGAAAGGACAACTGCGGAACATTCAAAGTAACCTCGACAAAGTAACTGTGCCTGTGACAGAAATAATTAAATTTGCGAAATTTAACAGTATTTTAAATCAGACAACAAGTGACTTGAAATTATTCTTAAAATTCGTTACTTACGTAAAATGTAATATCGGTATTATTAGACACTGCAGATAGTTCAGAAAGTGTAAGTATTACTTGTGCCAAAAAGTAAAGTAGCACACACAACGGCTTCATGCTACCGGCTGACTAATCCCTTATTTTACAGCAAATGTTTTTTGGAAGCCAACAGTTACTGGAAATAACATGAAAAAAAGTTAAGTACATGATAAGCGCTTTGTAAACAAAGAACCAGTTCAAGACTCCTAAGACAAGTTTTTTCTTTTCTCGTCAAGAAGTGTATATCTGATGATTAATTCGAACAAACAACAAATAATGCAAAACTGGGAAACGTGAACACAATACTCGAATGAAGTATCTTTAAGAATAATTTTGGAGATCTAGCGTGATGGTCAGGCGAGAGTCATTCGATCGTACACAGTACACACGCTTTTGTTTTTTTACCAGCAAACTGTACGCGCCTTTGTAGTATAGTTGATAAAATCTTCTATGTGATGTTCTATTTAAATTAGTATTTTGATAATTAATTACACGTCGTTCCCGATTGTGTCTCTAATTTAGTGCCAACTATTTATAGAGATTATAATAATGAGTCTTATAGTAAATATTTTAATAATTACGATGGTATTTCTGCATGTAGAAATATTTTGGTTGAAATAAATTAAACAGGTGATTGAAATCAGCTACAATAGTAGTTTTCGCTTAGTTGGATCCACAACAGGTAAGGACTCCTTTTTTTCTACTGAGGATGCAGTAAATGCCCGAAGGTAAAAAAAAATACCCTAACTAGGAAAACATTTTTAAAATAATAAACTCAATTTTTCTCCCTATAAGATTATTGTTTTATGTACTACTACAACTCGGGCAAAAAGTTTTTAACTTGGACTCTATTGAAAAATTTTTTAACATTATTATTGATTTATTAACATCGTGACGTTTCAATTAAAACTTATTTGAAAAATAAAAAAAACATATACATAACTGGTGAATTCCATGATTAAGATGTTATAGTGACGGCTTCTAGAATAACTAAAAATTTCTTTCTCACACACATAAATGTTGCATTGTTACAAATTCATGTGTAATTCATATAATGTCAGCTGCGTGTGTCCAAACCAATAGGTGCAAATGTTATCAGAATTTAAATTTGAAAACTATTTAAAAAAGCATTACTGTTATATGTGACAGTAGATATTTTATTTGATATTTTACGATAAGTTTTTAATTTCAATGCGACCTCTCAAAAATTATCAGCTACATCGACATTTTAGACTTATAAAGTTAATTTTTATTTCAAATTTCAACGTTGTTTAAATGTATAGAAAAAGTAGCATGAATTTGGTTTTGTGTCTAACGACAAAATACTATCAGCATTGTGTAAAGTAGTAGATTTATTTTATGGATTTAATTTTTTTTATTTTATAAAGAGATACACTGCTGTATAAAAACTTTCAATTATAAGGCTTACGTGTTCAAAGCTGTCTAAAATAGACCTCGTGACAAAGCTTCTTATGGAGAGAAACGAGTTTTGGATATAATATAGTGTATGAGAAAACGGATACGAATACTTTTTGCATGACCATACCAAAGCAATATAATAAAATCTCATACAACTTCATATAAATTAACATATATAAAAATGTCAGTTACTAGTACACAATTAAAAGATATTCGAAAATGTGTTGGTGGTCAATTCACTTTCAACTTTATTTACTATGTTCTCGTTTTTACATGGTGTTATATTAATTTACTAAAAATCTTTTACAAATAATGGACATCATATAAACGGCTGAAACTTTTTCGACTATGTAATTTTTGATAGAATTGTTTTAACCAACACTTGAAAACCTGAATTTCAAACTTAATTTACGGAAGACTAAACATGATATTCAAGAGTACCGTGAAATATTAAAAAAATTGTTTACTTACCTTGTTTAATGTACTATTGACTTGACAACTAGCTTCGGCTGTAGCGTCCTCTCTGACTTTAAAATTACTACTGAACTGAAGCAATGTACAAATTAAAAATACATTAAACAAAGGAAAATTTTTAAGCACGTACGCATGTATGTATTTATATATATATAAATATATGTCTACGTATACAATTAGATAGGTAGATGTCATTGGAAAAGTATCTCATTTGTAAGGTAAAAATTTAATTTTTATCGAATCGTAGTATAGCCACATGTTTTACTGTATAGTTTAAAAATAATTTATTTTGAGATCATATTAAGAATAATATTGATAAGTTACACAAAAAAATTAAGAAAATGTCACCGATAGTAAATAAAACCTTAGGCATGTTGATTGATACCGGATGCTCCCGAAAGAGTATGAGTTTCAAAATATTTACCAAATTTGTACAAAATTGTAGTTTTTGAAGACACTTGTAATACCTACTGTTTTTAATCGGCAATCAAGCATGGTTTAAAATCACTTTTAATGTTAACTTAAAAAAATCTTTCTTTTATCTTAACTCATCCTAAATCTTTCTTAGTGCAACTAATTGGAAGTTGTTTCTAAATGCGTTAAGAAATATTTATTTTGTCCTTGATGAAAAAAAAGGCATGCAACTATCATGGTGGGAGTGATTTTAATCTTTTAAATATACTCAGTTACCGATGAAAATTATTAGACCCGTATGTCTCACTAAAAAAATTTTTAAAGGTCGCCAGTGAGTAAAAATAGAGGTAACTTTATCCATATGGCAACTGTAGCAAATATATATTTATTGCCATCCCGAGGCCATAGAACCTCACGTAACATTATCATTTAAGGCAATTGTATTTGATCTTTACAGCTGTGATTTTTTTTAAAACTTTATCACCAAAAACTTTTAGATTCTTGCATTTGTTTTAAGATTCATCACGACTTTTAAGGAAGTTTATCCACGGCTGAGAGTCAAACTCAAAATTTGACTCTTGCAATTTAGTTAGCTTAAGATAGTGTGCCATCTACTATTGGCCTTATATATGTATACTGAGCTCACGGTGGCTCGATCGGCTAGGTCGCGGATTGGCACGCGGGAGACCGTGGTTCGATTCCCGGCCAGTGCGACTTTCGGGCAAGTACCTCTGTGATTCTCACACGTGATTTTTCACCCCGCAATGCTTCTCGAGGAGGGTTTTAGGCGACCTTCTCGCAGCAAAAATTGCCTAATTTCCCCCTACCCCCCTCTCAGTAATGGGAGGCCTCCTATCCCTTTCCTTGTTCCTTTCCCAAGGACTAACCCGATCAGAAATTTAATGCGTTTGCCACCTTAGTTAATGGGGTCCCCCTTAGGCTGCCTAGTTGGTACCCCATTAGGCGCGTCACGGGGTGAACTGAGGGTCCATCGTAGGCTGCCCCAATAACCTAGCCAAAATTGTTGAAAACATTATATATTTCTGTGTTTGGGTTAAATATATGTGACCGTAATTTAATTCTTCCTTATCTGCATGGCCGATTAACTCCATAATCTAGCACGCATGGTAAATCAGGCACATGCTATTATGATAATTGTATTAAATGTAATGATGTACCTACACAAAAAATACAAAGGGTTAGGTAAACTTCCTTTCCTATTGGGGCACACTAGAGAGGACCACATCTACGCCCCGTGACGATGCCATTCTAGGACCACATGTGGTTAATTTGGCAGCCTAGTGTGAACCCCATCAGCACCCCACTAAGGTTTCTGATCGGGAAGTGCCCATAGTAGTGCCCTTATTAAAAGGAGCCGGACGTAGAGCACTATAATATAAAAAATATATACATATATTTATATATATATGTATACTAGTGCCCCCCCCGTCTCGACTTTGCTTGAGACTCTGAATAAAGCATCGCAGTGTGTTGACATGTAACGTAAAACGTTTTAAGTTAAAAATTTTAAATCTATTCTTGACACTTTTCAGAACAAAAACCGTCTTATTGAAAATATTTATGTTCGGAATCCATGCAATTTATTTGCCATTATCATTGCTAATTACCAGAGCAACAAAGTCCCGGAGCTTAACCTCTCCATTTTTTATCGCAACAGAATAAGAATATATATTATCCTACCTACTTGAAAATCTGAAAAATGTAAGTGATTACTGTAATCAGGGTTATTATGAAAAGCTGATATCTCACATAATCTCTTACTTCTATTGCAGGTAGCTTCGATTTTATTTATATGCTACCTAGCTGATCCTACCGAGCTAAAGTGAAAAACTAGCGTATTTTTGCAAAACTTTGGTGTTATTTACTGCTTTTGTTTTTAATTTTTTCAAGATAAAAACTATACAAAAACCATCTAGAAAGTGTCAAAAATAAGTATGCAAGATTTCAGCCAGATCAGTTGAATCATTTTCGCGATTAGCGATCACAACGGTTGTAGCGACTATTTTCTTTAGATATTAGTAAGATCGAAGGTCTTTTTCCATACTATATACGCTCAGGAACGATCATAATTTCATAAGGTATGAAATTTTATGAGATGTGTTATTACTGAACTTTGACTACATGGGTGTTGATAAGCGTGATACACGTTTCTGATGCTCAGTATGAACTTTTACTTATTTAAGTAACTCCATAAAAATGATTACTGGAGCGGCTCAGTCAACATAAAGTAACATTAAAAACAACAACCACTTGCCCTCTAGCGGTCCAAAGTTAAAACTTTATTTCAGAGCTGTTTTGCAGTTAGTTTTTATAAGTAGCGTAAAAAAATTTCTACCAAAGTTATCGTTAATTTTGATAGCCTATGACACATTAGAAATTGTAACTGAACTTCTGTCAAAATTTGGGATTGGTTGGTTTAGTAGTGTTTGAGATTTTTGTGAACGTACAAACAAACGCTGTCTCTTTATAAAATAGTAAGATTACGTATACATTACACCTTAAACGTAAATCACAGATTTCAGATAATAATTGTTGTTATCTTAAAAAACGTGTGGTAAATTAACAAAATTTTAGAAAACGAAACAATCTTTAAAGATTTTTTTAACTTCTTTTTGCAATTTTATTGAAAGTACTCTATTATTTCCATGAGGATTTTTTCGTGAAAAGTCAAAATTTAAATTTGTCACTAGACTTTGTATTAAAAGACAAAATTTTGTTAAATTATCAACAAATGGTGTCTTGACTATTAGGTAATTCATCATTTCCCAAATTCGTAAGAACATTTTAACGTGCACTGAATTTTTCATTAATTTTTTTTTTTTTTTTTAACAGGGTAATCAGATAAATCTTCTTAAAAGTTTTAAGATCTTAAAAGTCATTTTTACTGACTTCAGATATATATCATGCGTGTTAAAAATGATTTACAAACATCAGGAGCCATTCAAAGTTATAAAATGCCATTTAGAGTGTATCAAAGTCTTTCTGTCAGTTGTACTTTTTTGGCAGTCATTCTTAGAATTTTAGGATCTCTGACAAATCTCCAGGCTTTAATTATTATACTATTTTAATTTCATATTTCAATCGAAAAAAAATGGTGCTATCAAATTAACATGAAAAAATTTTGGTAAAAGTAAATATTGGAGATGAACGTCTTCCGAACCATATGGGATGAATTAAAATCTTCCTATTTTTACTAACCTTCATGTCCTTCCTGAAGTTGTCTTTAAAATTTACAAAAATGACGTGCAAATCCTTTTTCAAAAATTTGATAAGTCGCGTATTAAAACTTTTGTATTCAAAAATTAATTGGCTGAGACCAATAACATGGTTTTTTTAGAGTATTGGTAATTAGATAATATTGAAGATAGTTGATATTTATGCCATTAGTACAAAAATATGAAAAAAATTTCACAGAGCCTATCAGTGGTGCCTGGTCTGGTAAATAAAAAAACATAAAATATAAATGAACCACCCTTTTTCCAGCACTTTTTGTTAACAAATGAAATTTATTCAACGGAGATGCGATGTAACAAAAATGAAATGTAAATTCAATCAAAATCCTTATTAAGTTAGTCTTTGACTACCTTCCACATTGTTGCCGTAGTCGTATTTCCAGTTCAAAAATAAAAAGAAAAAAAAATTGTTCCTTAAATACGCCGTAAACCTTATTAACAACTGCAAGCCGTCTCAATTTTAATTACATTTTCCGTAGTAAAAAGATGAAGAATTTTCCAAGCGCACTTCCTCTACTCTCTCTCTCTCTCTCTCTCTCTCTCTCTCTCTTGCGAAATAAAAATAAACTGCTGTATATACATTAGAAAAAAAAAGAAGAAGAGGACACAAATTTTCTATCTGAAACTTTGCAGATGCGCCTTATATAGCTCACCCTTATTTTGTACATCCGCCTGCAGCTCATCTTCTCCATCCTCCTTCTTCGTGCTCGCTCATCCCTTTCTGGCTTCATAATTCTGCAGGAGATTTCGTTTCCTTACCTATATAATACACACTTTCATGCACACGTACATTTATAAAACACGTACACACCTACGAACATACAAAGACAGGGAAACCCTGGGCACTTGTACTCCAATCAAAGTAAAAGAGAAAGAGAAAAAAATATCGAGCAAGCAGAGTCAAACTCGAGATCTGCCGCTGCCACGGCTTCCCTCAAAGCGAAACACTTCTCGCACTCCGGGCTTTCGGTCGCGTTTCTATGTTTTTCCTTCCACTTCCTTATTCCTTCTCCAAAAATCTTTTATGTTTGTTTTTCCAGACCCTCACTTACCTACCCCCACCCCTCTCCTTCACTCGCCCACCTCTCAGAGCTCGCGTTTTTCTTGCGTCCGGATAGCCCATTCGCTCCGCATTCTTTTTCTTTATATCCACCACTACTCTTCGTTCGTTGAAGCACTACCAAGTGCTTCTTATTTCCCGCTCCTTTTCCACCCACGTTCCGCGTCTTACATATACCTACATCTTCCTCTCTCCTCTACTTGCTGCTGGTTCTCATCGAGCACCTCGTGGAAGCCGGATATATTTCTTTTCTACGCCACGCAATTTACATCGTTCCGTGCATAGGCACCTGCACCAGCCTCCTCGTTGCGTAATTTGTAATAAGGCACTCGCGTCTTATTCTCTGCTCGCATTGGATTTTACTCCTTTTTTCAGTTTTTTTTTTTTTTTTTTTTTTTTTTTTTTTTTTTTTTTTTTTNTTTTTTTTTTTTTTTTTTTTTTTTTTTTTTTTTTTTTTTTTTTTTTTGTAACTATCTTGGCTACTGCCGCTTCTTCCACATTTTTTCTCGGTTCCAAGAACTCTCTCGCCTCCAAAGGGTTTTATTCAAGATCCGCTGTTACTCATACTCTGAGTCGTGTTTCGAGCTTGCTCAAAAGCTTTTCAGCTGAACATAATTGCAGTAGCAAATTCAACTTTTTTTTTTGCACCTTCAATTAAATATGCAATCCATTCCAGTTTTACTATAGAGACGTGACTAATTCCTAGTGCATTAAAAATATCATTGTATCTCTAGTAACTTGATTAAGCAAGGGTTTTGAACAATGACCTCTTGAATGTAGGTTTATCCAGCCCATGAGTACGGAACGAATGAAATAGAAAAATGACTATTTTACAAGAAGATTTTTTGATGTTAAAAAAAAAAAATCATCATTGTCCAGTATTATTTAATTCGTCGCTCGGGAGTAAAAAGCAATAACCCAACTCAGCTGATTACTATTTCTTTTTCTAATTAAGTTATGCCATTGTACAACTCGGCTGGATTGGTACCTTTTGTGGCTCTTAGTTTAATTATTGCATTTATCCTCTCGAGCAACGAACTATACTTTTTTCTTAATGACAAAAACCTGGAAAAGTACTAGGAAAAACTATGTACAAAATTGATTCTCTATACCAAAACCACGAGGCCAAATATTGGTTTTATATCAAGGCACACATGGCCAACTGTAAAATCAATGCCCATTTGCACCTCTACGCTCTCAGGCAGCAAATCAATATGTACACTGTTTAGCGTTATTTACATGTGGGAACATGTATACATCAGCAGTGACGATACATCAAATGAAGAGGCCAAGTAAATGAGAGGGGCCTTTGCGGACATTACACGTGATAATGCATGCATCTACGGGTATAACATTTCCTACATCGTTTGAAATTCGATACACGATGCTTTCTCCGTGTATAACTACACGTACAAACAATACCAATATGTGTACCAATGAAGCAAAGCTTTCGGCTCCCCGTTTTCCGAAGCGTGTAACATCCTCACACAGAAGAGCATGACATAGAAGACAAGCTCTTTGTAATTGATCTATAACCCCCTTTCTGCTCCTCCGCAACGTATCGCCATATGCAGTCAATACCTGTGCATGGAATGCCAATGGGACTATAACGCTCGTACCTACATTTGATGCAGTACATAGTGCAACCCCTGGCCGCTGATATTATGGTCAGCAGTGTTGGTGTGGCTGCTCCTTGGGTGAGGTTGCATCGAGCAACACCAGGGAGTTAATTACAATACGCTAGGTTGACCATGAATATGCGTTATTGAGGCGTCGCTGTGGTGGCGGTCGGGTATCCTCTATGATGCTGCCGCGTCTGTTTCATTATGCAATGCAGGAGGTTGGCTTTCGTTGTGTTTGTGGCTTTAGCCGCGGGATCTGTCGTTGAATCCATGACGAGGGAGATGTGGAATGCTAATTCGTCGTTGGTGATTACCATGTTTGGATGTGACTAAATTTGTTTCGATTGAAATTGTTCCAAAAGCTTGGATACATGTTACCCGTTGATTGAACTAGATCTTGAGATGCTATAGAGCAATAATTGTAAGCTATTCACAAAAAAAACATAGCCAACAATATGGGGACAACGTAACGGATTCTCATGAGGGTTGTTTTTAGTCATCAATCAGAGCTTAAATAAATCCATTATGTTTATATTTTTTGGATAAGTTACGGAATTGTTGAATGAAGTTGAACAATTAAGGTACTCAAACTTTATTATGATTGAACTAATTGATAGCTTTACATAGTAATATGTATCTGTGTTCACTTTTTTAAAACCTTAGTATTCACCCTTTAGCTGAAGTCTCAGGAACGAACTTTTTGCGCTACTCCATTAGCAACATCCAACAAGAAAATGATGACGTGACGGAGAAATTTGCTTCATTAGGTATAACAAGTACAACGTGAAAGCTAAAAAAAAAAAAGAAAATGGGATGGATGAAACATGACTTGACAACTAACCTGTCAAAAACTGTAAAAATTTGCAAAGTGCTCAAGTATATACATTTCAATCGGGTGGTAAAACTAGGAATAAAATAGAAATAAATTCTAGTCAGATACCCTTGAAAGTATTTACTGAATTGTTTAAAGGTAGAATTTATTTTCGTGCAACATCTAGGATTTATAATTATGCATGCTTTGTTGATTCATATCGTTCGGAAGAATTAGTAATTAGTTGAAGAAGATGAACTAGGAATAGAGAAGAAATATTAGATTTGCATTAGGATCAACAACATCCATGTACGCATATGTGGTACAAAAAGCTGACAAAAATCATTGAGTATTAATATTTGAACTCTGCACACTGATGACTGACTCCTGACCCTAACTAGTAATAACATTCTGCTAGTAGAGAAATACGTCATGAGTTATGTGCAGCGATGAAAAGATCAACATGTTCGCGGTTCATACGCAAACCAACAGCCAACACTTAATCTCTATTCGAAATTTTGTACTTATCAGATTTACCCTAATGGTGGCAAGACTGTACTTTTGAACTATCTGGAACTAATAGTTATAATAATAACAATAATCACTTGAATTATATTTTGTGGAGCTATATTATATTTCAAAATTAGATAATACTTTTACTATAAATAGGTACTAATGAGTAAATTTTTCCCTCTGTTTCAGGTGAGTCACGGATTTCCAAATGTAGATACTAATGCATCTCATTCTTTTCTGCAAACAAGTGAGTTGCAGTTTTAATTTCCACGAATACCTTAGCATGCACCATAAATATATTTGTACATTGAATTTTAAATGAAAACCACTTAAATGCTCAATAAAAACATCGCTACAATTAGCTGAACTCACTTTGTCATAGTACACTATCCCAAGGCAAACCCAGAAACTTCCTTCATTAAATAAAAAAGAAAATCTCTATGCCAGACTGACCGACTTTGTACGTCGGCTAACTATCCATTTCATAAATATCTAAAGTTATGTGTTATGTACGTACACGGTACTTCCAATTATTAAGGACCAAATTAATTATCCAAAGAAATTGGGGATCGATATCTTCAAATGTTTAATTATAGACACACTAAACGCCCAACATGCAAGCGAATAAAATGGGACGAAATTGACGAAGGAAAAAAAGGGGGAAAGAGGGAACGGGGGTTTTGAGCTGAGGAGATGGCTATAATAAGAATATCTAACGAATTCAGTACACCAAATGTACACGGACATACGATGACTACAGTAGAGAGCGAGGGAGAATCGTTCAAGTGACCTGACCTCCTGCGCTTACCTCCAGGGAACACAAACACAGCTGCAAAGCCCACCGGTGGTACACGTTTGGATAATGTACATATGTGTATGTACAATAAAGTCGTGTGTCCTACTCCCCGTGTCTGACGCGTACGCGACTCGTTCTACTGATACAGAGCCATGGGAGCTATACGGCAGTGGTGGCGCCTACTTCTTCGTAAATCAAATTGCCACCACTACAAATTCATAGCATCGTCTGCCCACTCCACCCCTTCCCCCACCCCTTGCTCTATCTCTTGCTTCCGTATTTTCTCTGTGTCTCCCTCCATCTCGCTTCGGCAAGAGCGGCTGCACGACCCAGTGATGATGGTTTGTAAATGAGTTTGAGATATATAGCCCCAGGGCACAGGAGAGGCCATGTGCGGTTTCATTTTTTTTTTCATCCGTTTCACTTTTTTCCTCGTTTTACAGTTTTGCAGCACCCATCGATAAAATAAATTGCTTTTTCGCTGTATGTGTGCGTTAATTACATCAGGGGTGCATGGTATTGTTAAATGTGTTTATGTAGTGATGTCGTCATTATTATGATTATTATATTCATGATAAACATTATTTGATGCAGTGTTTGATTCAAATTCTTGAAATTTATCCATACTGTACTTTTTTGTCAATACCATACGCATCACTACTACTCTTTAGTTACGAGTTTGTTCATTTAAGGTGGTTTGTACGTGACTCCTTATTCTAAGGCACGACTATGGAATATACTTTTATAAAAATTGCTTAAACTATTTAATGCCGTTTCAACTAAAACTTGCCGTTAAGATTAAGAAAACAGTAATAGTGAAGAAAAATAAATGTTTACATAACAGTTTCAGTACTTTAGTGTACCAACTATGTTTCTAGTACAAGAAGGAAAGTAAAAAAACAAACTTAAACGCGTTCTACAGCCCAACTAAATTTTTCTACTCCCAAGACTTAAAACTTTGGACTTAAAACTCCCAACACCAAGACTTAAAACTTTGGACACGTATTTTTGAGAAATAAATAAGCAACACGATGTATTCACGGTTTTCAAAACTTCGTCACATACTTTAATGAATTGAACGTTTTATTTGTATATTTGGATTTCTTCTTGGTCAACAAGAGATTATTTTTAACCTTAGAAAGATACAAACTGTAAAACCAAATACAATGAGGATAACCAATAAATTCAACGACGAGTGTTGACATTTTCGTCAATATATCTTTTTGTTTAAGGAATAGCCACGCTTTCAGGGTGCGTTGTGTTTGAAACTAATGGAGCTTTCTTATATTGGTTGCTTTTATTGATTTTTGGTAAGTATGGTTTCTTACACTTCATGATAAATGTCCTCAAAAATAGCGTAACTTTCAAAAAGCTTTGTCTCCCTATTTTTATGCACCACCGAATTTGGTCTCCCAAAGGAGATCGGATTCTAGTGTAACTCCATAAAGAATTAACAATTTCTTAATATTTCGTATAATTTACAGGATAATTATTTATGATAAGTTTATTAATGACGAATGGTCTAATTAAAAATTATAATTCCAATCACCTTAGTAAGGGGATTTTGTAGACTGAAGAAGAACTCACCGACACTTATGAACTCGGAGACGCATTCGTTGCCAAATGTACCAACAAGAAGTGAAAATTAACCCAACATAAACTCAAATAAGTCCAAAAGTGTAGATGCACCTTGACATTTTTTTCTTAAAAATTTCATTTTCGCGTTTTATATTTTTAACGAGAACACAATTGTGATTAACGACCCCCACGTTTCCAGCGCCAGCAAGGCTCGAATGCGAAAAAAGAAGGCTCCACCATCTGTCCCCCCGGGCACTTGGCAAAACGGGAAAAATCCAATTAAACAATTACTCTTGCAGCTTTCAAGCTTCGTAATTTTCACGCCAGTGACATTCATTAAACCGCTCAGTGTACATATTCTCGGGGAATACGTGTATATATAGCTGGGCGCGTGCTCTCTCGGAAATTCCTAAAGTCTGAAAAAACGGGGCTACGAAAACGCGACATCGCTAAGAAAAACGAGGTGGGCGATGGTGTGGGCTTCCCTTTTTTCCTCACCAGCCGGCCGCGACTAACGAAATTATTTCGCGAAACTTTCCGTGCTCGTTCTAAGAGGAAAAAAAGGAAGGGATGAAAAAAATGATCCCACTGCATACCTAGTTTAGCCGAGGGCAGAGCACGTGCGGGGTCGATTTTCCCCCCTGTCTCCTCCTGCTTGGGTGCGGTCGACATTGCTCGCTATTTTTCCTTTTTTTCCCAGTATTTTTTTGGCCTCGGGAAACTTGCACGATTGCGCTTGTGTGCACTTAATCTGGTTGAGGTTGCTTTGACCACGTCGGTTCTGGAATAGACTGACTTTTCTGGCTGTCAATCTGCTACTGGGTAAAGAAGATCTGCCAGCTGATGCTGGCAGTGGCTCACTAACATTTTCGACTATGATTTTTTTGTTCTTTCTGTTATTTTTCTTTCTCGTAATAAAAATTACGAACCAATAAAATACTCTCTATTAGTTATCTCAGATCCTTCTTGTGTACAAAGGCAGTGATCAGATAAGTGACTCGAATATCCATAATGTATTAAATTACTGATTACAACTGTGGTTTAAAATAATCTATTCAGAACAAATGTTACCCAGAAAAATGATTAGTCTAGTCAGAAAATGTAAGTCATTTATAAGTGAATTTTAGTACTTACCTCAGACATCTAACGTCACAACCGTTATTTGGTACTTCATGGTGACATTTTCCAAAAAACATGTTTGCTTTGTACACTTGCATTACTTGATCCGGCCAATAAGTTACGGAAATACTTTCTTCAGTATACAAATTAAACATCTGTGCAAAACACTATTTGCTTTAGACTGGTTAAACTTGACGTTATTCTCTCTTAATTTATCCTCAAGCTGTTTACATTTTGAACTTTATTCCTTGTAGAAGCCGCAAGTGCACAAAATTGAAATTCCGCGCACAGCACAACGATCACCCTCGATATAAAATTGCCTCGCCAAAGTTTCTTCAGCTATTGTATTTTATAAATAGCTTGAGTGCTGGGAACTCTAGGGTGTTGGTGGTTGTGTTTGAATAATGATGTGTATCCTCTCTTGTGGCAGCCTAACCAGGAACTTTCAAAATTTGCGAAACAAATGCAACAGTTGTTCTTATTTCTTCCCTTGTTTTTGTCAGCTCTCAGAGAGAGAATTTGTGAGTGACTCAAGTGTGAAATTTTTCGCAATTACAAGACAGAACGGACACAGTGGCAGCGCCTACACGAAAGAACCTCTCGCGACGTGTTAAAGCTCCACCGACTGACATTTACATGAATTACACCAGAGCTCTGGCCTGCTCTTCTTTTCCTTTTTCTCCTTGTCCTCATCATCGTCGTCTTTCTCGCATATTTTCCAACTTTGCTGGGTCTTTCTCGCTTCTCTGGCCGCTCTTTTCCTCTCGACGGACTAAAGAGCTAAAGAGCATTCTTTGGGATAATATAGTCTCAAAACGGCCACTGCCGCGGTGTATAGTGGTAACGGACTCGCCAAAGTGTAGTTGTATGGAAAGGGTACGGCTAAGTGTAGCTGATGGCAAGCAGTAGCTGCTTGCTGATTCTTAAAAGCCACCGTCGTCTCGCGGCTTCTTGTTCTTCTCCGTCTTTTTGCCTTTTAAGCAGGACTGGCCTTTCCTCGCCGGTGTAGGAGCCAAGTTTCCTCTCCCCTTCCACCTTAAAGATCCTGCTCGCGCTAGTCTTTGTGGTCTTCCGGGGGTAATGGAGTGATCTCTTTGCCATTACTCTGTTTTTGCTATGTGCCATTACGTGAAAATGTGAATGTGTTTTTTTTTTGTTTTTTTTTTTTAAGTCTTTTGTAGAAACTTTTTAGAAAATGCAATTACCTAACAAAGTGTTATGTTAATTGAAAGATTTTTTTTTTCCATGTATTTTGTGTAACAAAATTTCAAACACTGAATAGTAATTTTAAGGGTTTGAGGATAAATACGACATATAATTTTTTTATTGAATACAGTTCTTCTTGTCTCCCTTTTTTTTAAAATACAAATATTAAACAGATGTTTACTAAATGAAAGAGTGGTCACCCTCTCTGAAACTCAAAGTGGGAGAATCAGTCTGTATCTAGAAGACCACAGAACTTTAAAAAATTATGAGTTCTTTGAGAATAAAATAAATTTTGACATTTTAACATCCCGTGAAAAAATAATATCAATTCTTTAAAATTGTGAGGTTATGTCTAAACTGATTGTCTTCAGTAATTGTTCTAATTATTAACATGATTTATGCTTCTGTCCAACCACTATTGGTTGAAGTATCTATTGTTTTTTCTTCATTCAAAAAGAACTAAGGCACCTCATTCAAGAATACAATAAATTTTGACAGTTCAACAACCCGTGAAAAAATAATATCGACTCCTTAAAATTCTGAAGTTATGTCCAAACTAATTGTCTTGAGTAATTGTTATAATTATTAGTATGCTTTATGCTTCTGACCAACTACTATTGATTAAAGTAGCTATTCAAAGTGTTGCTGTTTCTTCATTGACAGCATAATTAGTAAAGTTCATTGTACCCTGAAAACATATTATTTGTTGGTTGACTGATTTCAACTTAAAAGTACAGTAAAAACGTATGTTCTTACTGTCCAGTTTTTATATCACACAAACAACCTTATCAATGAATACTGTAACGTCTGTAACGTTCTTATCCCTTTAAGGATTTGATTTGGTAAATATGTATACAACTATTATTCAATCGAGTACCAGAACATGTTTGGGATTTTATAAACGCAGCTTTCCTGCAACTCATTAATCCAAAATATCACACAGTAGATACTTGTGTATGTACCAGGTATCTTGTTCAACCACGTTTTATTGCATAAATTGTTTCAGCTATAAGATAAGAAAAATAAAATATTAACGAAAATATGAAACTACAGTCCTAGAATAAAGTTATAAAAACAAAGACTACGGAAACGTATAACAACCAATTTTCCTTGTCTGTTCCGGTTCAGTTCGTTTCCTATCGCGTGATTCTTGAAGTGGTAGTTTATTGTTGAAGCACCAAAGTAAAAGTTGTTTACAAGAAATGTAGATGTAGCTTATTTCAACCATACGATAACGAACAGTTGCTGTATTCGTGTAGATCATTAGTTGACATGGATCGATTCATACTAACTTACAGCCCTTTAATTACCGTGTTATTTTATTTTTTATCTTTTACGAGCTTTTAAATGTATCGAAAAACAAACACAAGGTAATGAATCTTTGATTAACTTTGTTCAGACTTCAACGAGCCCATACAAACGCGAGCTGTTCATCACCCTGTTTTTGCTGTTCTTTTTTATGTGTATTCGTATCATTGCATGCAGATACATGTTATGGGCTGAATAATGACCTCATATTTCAAAACGCGCGAAAGAACACGATGCTGGAACACTAGACAGGCTAATTAACCAAAAATTCATTGTGTCCATAATTAACCTTATTTTTAGACGTAAATTCTATCTTATTTTAAGTACATGAACACGTGATTGTACAGTAAAAAAACAACGAGCTTCGGGATAATGAATCAGGCGTGTACCGGCTACCATAATGAATAACGTCAAACTGGCGCAATTACGTTTTGTGACTAATTATCGCAAGCTCTATTGAATTTTAAAGTTTTGGGATAATTAACGTGCAAGCGTGAGACAAAGTGTTGTACACATTACCATAAAATCGTATCAAATTTAAAAAGATATCGTGAAATTTCATGGATGTTATCTCTTCTTCCTTTTTTCTTTAGGTAGAGAAATTTTCTCGCTAATAATAATATCACGCAAATTACTTAGTCGATTTATCGAATTCTTCAAACCACTAGAATTGAACGTTCTTCCAAATATTCCATATAGACAAACTGGTTATATATGTATTCTGATAATAGAGATTATTTGCAGTCAATAAATCATTTTAAAGACAGTTGGAGTCATATAAGATTAGTAACAAACGAATATTTGTTTGAATTTAACTCATTTCTTTGTTAGATGATAAATATTTGGTATTGTTGATATTTTCTATCTCTAACACTGTGCAAATAAACGCTTTCATTGGTTTTTTCCATTAAAATAAACTTTTACAATTAGTCAAGGATTAAAT
This sequence comes from Copidosoma floridanum, assembly GCF_000648655.2. The sequence goes on from NW_019379584.1 coordinate 472,507, forward strand.
GTGGAGATGATCTAGCATCAATTCAAATGGTTGCAAATTTTTTAAAGCTTTAAAGTGCAAATAATGTTGAAATATAACATTGTGCAGAATCCTAGATAAAGTGAACAAGATAGGTTTTTCTAAACGACAGAGAGTTCTACATTATAACATAGGACGAAAATGTGATATTATATAATATGAATAGTTATTCATAGAATTGTTATGAATAGTTATTCAATATTATCCCAAAGGCGACCTTGTTCCCTTGGGTTCTCGTATCTATCGTTGGAGCGCTTGCGATTGCTGAGCCGCTCCTTGGTGTCGTTGATGTTGTTATATGAGTTCATGACGCTCATCGATGAGGAACTTCTGTTGAACAGGAGGCTCTTGTGGGCAAAATCGCCACTGTTGGCAATACCACTGCCTCTTCCATCCTCAAAGTTGGCCAAACTGTGACTTCCAGGGCATAGCCAGGACAAGTTGAAGTTTTATAGGTGGATCGTCGGTTTGCTTGGACTCGTCAGGACGACCGGGTAGGCTGGACAGGCGTAATCGATGCTGGTGATTTTTAGCTGTGGCTAAAATTGGTGATGTAAAAGTAAGAAAAAAATTCTTGCAAAAAAAAAAAATAATATACACCACTCTCACTTGTTTAACAATTAAAAACACAATTACACGTAAGTACTTACTTAATGCCCACACGAAAGTTAGTTTAAATATGCTTATCTAAAAGAGAACTCTTAACTATCAATTAAGTGGACACGTACGATATAATTTTTTCTACTTATACAAATACCTGGTTCAATTTTCGGGAGAAGAACATGGTTCACAGTAACATCTTCACTGATTTGCTTGACAATGTGAGCATGATAATGTGAATCAAACGTTACTTCCTCATACATACGAAAAGAGAAAATAGCAACTAAAAGTGGCAGAGTGGCCCTCCCAGTCCTCTGGAGATTCCTTTCTTTGGAAGCAGTAGCTCAGCGCTCCTGACTGGAGGAAAATAGCTTCCAGTCCGGCAGAGAAGCAGTCATGCTACACAGACAGTAGCGCCACCTGTAACAGTGGCATGGCATCTCCAGACAGTAGAGAGGCTCCCCCAAACATTTCTCAGTGTACGTACGCACGAGGTCAGCAACTAATGGGTCAACCTCCCCTTCCATCTCTACAACATGATAATGGCGCTTTCACGCAATTCCTGAAAATGACTTAGAGCCCTGGATATGAGGTGGCTATTATGGCTATAATGGTTATATTTAATATTTTTAATATACGATGAAAGAGTATCCCATTTTTGTCTTCCATTATAACAAAAATAAAATTTTTAACACTGGTTTAGTGGAGATGACTCTTTTTTCCGCGATTGACATGTAAAAATTATATATCTATTCATATTTTATGTATATGCGCGCGCACGCACGACATGTGTGTGAGTGCGCGTGCGCCGTGGCCTCGTGGCCGTGCGGTCGTACACGTATTTGTGATTGTGCTGTAAGTGGCTCATGTCGTGTACAGAGCTTTTGCTACTACATGAAACTTGAAATGAATATTCGGGCACTAAATCATTTAAACTCTTATTATTTTACTTTCCATTCCAAATATTTATCACTGAAATACTTGGTAATCAGAGTAACTGTTTAATTAATAATGTCATCCTATCTTATATTTGAATAATATATGATGAATCGTGAATACATGATCCTTCCTGATTACATACAGTTATTAATATATATGTTACCAGCAAGGAATGTCAACTAACTCATATACATGAGTCAATTTTTTTTTTTAATTTATGTTTAATAATAAAATATATTTTTAAATAATATGAACACACATATGTTGGTATCGGGATCCGTGAAGGTTAATAGGATCTCAGTAAGGTTCCATAAAAATGGAGTGGGAAGCTGTTGGGAGGGGTGTGGAGGGGCAAGAAAAAAATTGTACGGGGTGGTGGGATTCTATGCGGTAAGGGGCCCTGTGGGGCTGTGGTGTGGTGGGGGATCTGGACAAAAAGCTGAATTAAGGAAGAATAGGGTGGGATTTTACCTTATTTTGTGAGGGAGAGTTTTATAACGTACAGTAGACAATAAAAAAAAAGTTATCAGTATAAGTATTTTTTGTTAATTTAAATTTTTAATCCAAATAAAATTATTTTTAAATTTCAGCTAAAGTCAGTTTGATCGCATCAAAAATGTTATATCATCACCTAGCCTTATGCTCGAATAGAAATTCACATTCAGGAGAGAATTTAATACTTTCTTTTCTAAGAACGCTATGAACTAATTTTTAAAGATTGATAATTATTTTTCTTTCCAAGGAATCCTAAGTTTACGTTATTTTGCGTGCATGTGATATTTCATGCTCTTAATAGTCCGAAAAACTGGATAAAAACTGGTTTTGTAAGAAAGCATTTATTACTTATTCAATTATTCAAAATGTGTTAAAATTACAAAAGCTTTTTTTATTCATCTAGATTGGCCATATGTTAGAGTAAAGTCGTTAACATTGTAGTTAAAGCCAAGGTTAAATCACCATTATGTTATAAAGAACGCATATAAATACTACATAAATCATAAATAACTATGTTTTTCGTTAACTAATGTCAAGGAGTGCTTTTTTAACGAAAATTATTGTATTTTTTAACATATGGAAATTTAAACCTTTTTTATCTGAATCTTTGAATCGTTTGCATTACTCATTCTTGTGAAGAGAAACATTTTATATCTATATTGCATTATTCAATTGACAAAGTATGAGTTTAATAATACCATTTTTAATAAAATTATTTAAGTCTACGTAGTCTGAGTTGATTAGGAAATTATTTTAGAACCTTATTATTATGAATGTAACAAGATGGACATTAACTCGATATAGTTTTTAAGTCTTGACTATAATCATCAATAATTATGGCATCGCATCATGACATCTATAAATGTATTTAGATGAATCACTTAGGTAGACAACACAAACCAATCCCATTAAAATCCATTCGGTCTTCTGCATCTTTTTTTACGTTACTAAGCAGCATCGAATCGAAATCTGAGACAGCTAGACATTCTCAAACACTATCGGTCCTCTCGTCAACTCCCTCTCACCTCGATATCCTACTTGCTTCTCAAAGTCCTTTCCTCAATTTTCTTTTCATCTCCATACGAAATGTTCCCTAGTTCTCCATCCTCCTTCGCGCTTATCGTCAAACGGAGGCGCGCACTTGTGTACCTCCATCCCGATATTCAGTCCACGTCTGTGTCCCTTGCTCGCCAAGGGAAGTCCATCCCTCCTACTCCCCTGGCTCGGTAAACTGCACTCCATCCTCACACAACCGTATGTATCCGCATGAGTTGACACTCGTATACGAGCAGCAAGTACCATGATCTCCGAGTTAGAGGGTGGGAAAGGGGGAGTGTGGGGCAAAGTGAATCGTCGAGGTCAGGCTTTCGGGCTCTGTGGCAGCTATCCCGGGATCTACAAACACCCCCTCAACAGAGCTAGACTTTGACGCTCTAATCTTCAGTACTCCGCGACGATCCTTCCACGAATGAACTGAAAAATCCGCATTGAAGCTGGATGTGCTCTTTGATTTCATGTTTTTTTTTCCATTATTTTTCTCGTTGTTTGTTTGTGCTGGAAGATTCATGCCATCATAAGCGAGGAAAGATAAAAAAGGGGATTTCTCTGTTTTTCCTCTCCTTCTACTCCGTGAGAGGCGCTGAGGAGAAAATTTGTCGGAAGAGAAAGTTTTTCCTGCGGGATTTGGAGGAGTGGGAGGAGCAGCAGGGCCTTCGTGTATTGATCTTACTTTGCGAACTGAGTACACCCTCGTGTCGGGCCGAGTTTGCAGAGCCTGCAGGGATGATTAATAAAATTAGGTTGGACGTATGCTACCAGACTTGACAGAAAGCACGCGGTCTCCGGCTTTGGGAGCGTCTTGGTGACTTTGGGAACTTTTCGCTGACTTTTTAAGGAGGGACTATTTTAAACCACCGCTCCTTTGGGTGACAGGGAATTCAATTAATCTTTTCTCTTGTGCTACTAAACTTTGGATGATCGGATAGGCCCTTTGTCCACTGTGATTTTTCGAATAAGAATTTTCTCCACTCTTTTTTGCAGGTCATTGGTTTGTTTGAAATGACAAACTTTGATGTGAACTGTCATCCAAGAAATAAACAAATGCATTGTTTTTGCATACAGAGATTATTTTTAACACTTTTAAGGAAACTTAAAAGAGTAATACAACAATCTCATAAATAACTCATTCGATATAGTTACCTCAGTTACCTCAAAAACGGTTTTCCGTCATTTCCCAAGTTGGAATTTTACAACTGACAAGGATAGGTACAATAAATGAAGAATAGACTTTGTAATCAATCATTCCTTTTATCATCCACACTATATTCATAGGAAAAAAATATTTTAAAAAAATGTCTACAATAAATAAACGTCAACTGTCAAAAGGAAAAGATAATTTACTTGTCATAGATAAGTCCTTAATTGATAAATTAACACTATCGCTCGATCTTTCCCTGATTTTTTCCTAATCATCAAAATCCTCGTCAAAAATCAGCGAACCATGTACGCAGTGAAAAACTTCCAGCCAACCTTTCAAGCGATCACGATCAAGGTGTTGGGCATCCCCGACAAATCTACCATAGACGCAAAGCTGAAGCACCCTCGACTTGAAAAGAAAAAAAGAAGAGCACTGACACACGGAGAGACTCTCGAGGGCAAAGTGAGCGTGATGAACGTGCCCGTGCACACCCGTGCTGGAAAATGAGAAAGTGCGAGGGTGTATGTTACATGTACATTGACGTGTGAGCTCTTGCATCCTCACGTATCCGCGACGAAAGGTTCCCTCGCGCGTGTGAGTCCCCCGCTATTCGCGATGCATACATACAGCCACTCGAGATTCTCGTCTGGGTTTTGAGCTGCTGCTGCATTTTTATCAATAGGTATTGCGTGCCGGGGAAAGAGAACGTTTTTAATTTCGCCCAAGTCGCTGTAGAGGGCTGTGGGATACACGGGGTGGAGAACTTGGTAATTGCAGGATGCACTTGCTGTGATGCAGGTAGTCTCATCAGGGAAAATTGGAGTGCATTCGTTGAATTACTCGGATACTGTTATAGTTTTCTTGGTCTCGTAGGATTGGGTGATTACCGTAATATCTTAACAGTTTTTTTGCAACGCTATGAACTAATCGCTTTATTTATTCATAGACTTTACTATCCATAAAAGATTGATCTGATTTATGATCTTGTTGTGATTTAATGTCACTATAGTTACTTGAAATTCTAAGCTCACCAAGTCTTTTTGCTTCTTTTATAAAAATCATTTTGGAAAGTATCGAAATTGACGAGCACACATTAAACCTCGCATCAAACGTTAGAATTAAAAAATCACACGTTAAAGAGAGCACTAATTAAAAAAATAACACAATGATCTGTAACATAGGTCATTAACAACCAAAAATAAACATCATGTTAAACAGAACCTCCATCTCTCTTAGTATTAGCACTTACTAGTACTCTACATTATTAAGGCCCTATTAAATCTGTATTTTTAATTCATAATTGATTTTCCAAGAAGGTAATAGACAAATTTATGCAAGAATTTGAGAATTATGCCCGAAATTTTATACGTCACCTGCTTATTATAAACTGATATTGAAAATACTTTCACTTTTATAATTCAATATAATATGTTGTGCAAAGTTTTCACGCATTTCAAATAATTTCAAAATGTACAATATAGTAACTTCACCCGCTACCTACTCATTAATTTTATAGATATGAGATTTTGTTCATTTTAAAATTTGATATATTTCTGGTATAAGACATGCAGCGCTTTGCATCGTGGCAAAATCTCGCAACATAATATCCCCTGTATTTTAACATCTTGTCCCAGTCACATGGATATCAATTCAATTGATTTTACAAGTAGAATGCAGTGGGTTACCTACCATAATTTTTTATTCTGTATGATAGCGAATATAAACTGGCAAATTGTCTACCTCCGTGATTGGTATTACATGAAATTATTGGCTGATAAGAACACAGGTGTTAATGTATAGCAATAAAAATGTAAATATTTGCTTATTTAAAACCATAACTTTCCATAATCCTTCAAAAATTTATTTGAAATTTTTTTACAATATTACATATAAATAAGCAAATTTTTTTATCTGTTACCTACATCTTTTATCTGTTTTTCGTTTATCTATTTATCTATCCATTCATAAATGTATTTATCCTTTTTTTAAACGTTTATTGATTTGTTAACTTAATATCCAGGATGTGAAAAACATAAAAACCATCAATTTTCTCGTTACAAATTTAAATACACAATGGACTCTCGCCGTCATGACTTATGTTGTTGTGCAAAATATTTTTTATGTAGTACAATTTTATCACTATCAAATTTAACACATTGTGTATTTGTGCTTTACTAGAAAAAACTTACAGCTAAAAACAAAATAAGTAAAACGAAAGAAAAACCTTCAAAATAGTCAAAAAAAATATCAATTTCTTTTTTATTCCTTCTCAGTTTTTGTACTTGCGTAATAATCAAAGTTTTTGAGAAAATTTACGTCTTTTTACAAATGCTTGTTGAATGAGTAAAGTTCTTGCTCCTAATCTTTGGCTTAAATATTATTGTCTCACTATTTTTGTGCCTCAATATATAATAAGGTATCGATATATTATGACTATTAACCGTCCAATTATTTGTGTCCAGAAATAGAAAATAATAAGGTGAAATGAAACCAGTTTTAAGTAAATTATAATGGTATAAATCGTTAGATAAGTATGGATGATTAATGTCCATTAATCTACTTGTCTGTCTATTGATGTATCTATCTGTATAGATAAAAATATAAATGTCCATTTATTTGAAACTTCTTATCTATGAAGATCTTCACACATTGGTTTGAAATTTGGACACCAAGTTTAATTTGGATACACGTGTTAATATATTATATGACTATTATCTATAGTAAAAAAAAATTTACATGCTCTATTCCCAATCAGATTGACATTTGATCCCAATCAGATTGACATTTAAAATCGTTATTAATGAAGATTAGGTCTAACCTTTAGAACTCATGGATTATTTCTTCTATGGAAAATCAAACCTTGTGCACACCAGAGTCGCACACTAAATAATCTCTAAAATTGTGCAGATAATGAAACAAAAATAGTACATGACGTAGGAGGTAAAGTAAATATTGTACAAGCTTGTGTGCTTTATTGTCACCTGAGGAAAATATGCTGCTTGAGCATTTTTTACTGCTTTCCGTATGGTATATGTACGTTTTTTTGTGCCCTAGCAGTCAGAAATTTTAATTTTCTGGCCAACTGCTGGTACAAAAAAAAATACGGTATATCCACAAACATTGTCAAACCAAACATATTAGAAACCTGAGCTTTCTCTTTTCTCTATTTCCCAGAATGAGCCCCAGTAATGCGTGGCCACAGATAAAACTACTACAATGATATAAATTTATTGTTCCGACAAGCTTCGAAGATTTAAAAAAATAACTTATTTCTTACATGGTTTAAAATATATAAAAGTATAGGTACAAAAAATTTAAGGATAAAATGGTAGTATTCTTATCTGGTGGCAGGGCCTGCGAAGCAGGGCCCGAGGGATTTCTTGTGTTTGTCCTGGTTGGATACGCACCAGGTACAAACTCAATTTTTTTACTGAGGGCGCACGAAATGTCCAAATGTTAAATAAAACGCCCAAAGAAGGAAATGTTATGCCACTAGGGCGAAATGTGCTACTTCCCACTAATGGTTACACTTTCTGTCCACTGAGTACTTTCGGCCCTACAAGGTACAACTAAAAAGGTGGTCAGTAAAGTAGAAAATTTTTGAATACAAGTAAAAATTTATCGTTACTAAATAAATATCAACATTAAAGGTGTATGGGATCTGGGGGTGGCATCCCTTGGTGGGGTCCAGGGGGGCGAAGCCCCGGGGGGGGTCTAGAGAGTGTAGCTACTGGTGGGAGGTGGTAGCGGCTAAGACCCCACTTGCTCCAAAAAATTAAATCATTTTTCTTCAAAAAAAAGAATTTTACAACCATTTTCCAAACAAAAAAATAAACTTAATGGAATAAGGATATCATTTAAAAAAAAAAAATGTCCACCATAAGGCAACATCGTACTGGACTCTGTCCTTGTAAGAACCAAACCTACTCTGTAATTAATCTATTGGCTGTTCAGTGCCATATAGAACGCCAGAATACGTATATGTATTCTGTGTTAAATTATATTTTTACACTTAAACTAATGTTACATATATAACACAGTGTTAACTTTCTCCAGTAAAATATTTGCATATGTAAAACTGTATTACAACGCCAATAAACGAAATTAACCAATTAACCTCTAACAGCTTTTAAGTATAACTATACAAAGTGGTTACTTTTCTATACGTGTGATTGAGTGTATATATTTATACATGAAATCTGGAAGAGGCCAGTGAGCACAATGCTGCCTTTTTTCGAAACTCAGCGTTAACCGCCATGAGTAAAAGTTAGATGCCTGATCAAAAGCCAATATTGTGGAGATTCCCTGGTTGAAATATTTCAATTTTTTTTAAGAAACCTTACACAAAATATATATGATAGAATTTCATACAATAATCAGGTTTTGTTTTAAAAATGTTTCAAAGAAAGATGTTTGAAAGATAGTGCTTGAGAAATTTTAATTGTACTCACCCATTTTATATAGCCACAATATACAGCATCGATTACAAGATTTATCTATTTTTCTTATTTGTGGTTTGGAATATTCCACTTTCTGCCCGTAAAAAAGGCACTAAAAGTACTTTCGACCCTCTCTTTCCGCCCTAAAGGAAGAAATAGTAGTTTTCCTACGAGTTTGAAAAGTCTTTGTTTGCGAACCGAGAGGTTTGCGGCCCGAGCCAAAGGCGAGGTCCGTAACGAGGTTCGTAATGGTAGTTTTCCTACGAGTTTGAAAAGTCTCTGTTTGCGAACCGAGAGGTTTGCGGCCCGAGCCAAAGGCGAGGTCCGTAACGAGGTTCATAAAGGAGACTTTTCGAACGAGTATCGGAAAACTGCTTTTTTGCCCGAGGAAGTACTAGCCTCCCAAAACCACCCGAGGGCGGAAAAAACGTTTTTCTTTTTGAAATTTCATTTATTAGAGTTAATAGTTAAAATTATTATTTTTTCTCTGAGCTACCTAAATGCAACAGTTGGTCAAAGCTGAAGGTACTCAGGTGTTAAATATCCACTTTACAATTATGACGTAAAGTCCTAAAAATTTAAGGTTATAGCTATTCAAATTTTTAGTTGTTATACAATAATAACATAGTCCAAAGAAGAAAAAAAAATTTTTTCAAATCGGAAAAGCTCCTTTTAAAAATACTTTTAAAAAATACTTACCCTTTGTATTACATATCTCGTCAATTAAATAACAAATATCACAGCAAACTGCCACAGAAGATGTACAGCCCTCCTTAACAGTTTCAAATTCTTACGCAAACGAGAACATGCAACTCTTGAACAAAAGCCCTCGATCCCAGTAACCCTTTGAAGCATAGGCAAGTTTAATAACAATCCCATCACATGCGCCAGCAGTATATACTTCAAACTGCGATGTACAAGCAAACTCGTACAAACACTTAGCCCTCATTTGAACCACCCCTCAGTCCCCGATCTCTACTCCGTCACACGAGTATAACGACGCACGAAATTGCCTACCCTTCAGAATCACAGTTTCAAACCTCCGCCTTTGTGCACCGTACAGCTTATCTATTTAACTCTGAAAGCCATGCGTTGGATTAATAGAACTAAAAGAAGGAGAAAAAGCCAAATCCACGGAATAGGTACGCAGTTCGCGGGAACAGAAGGCAGTCGGTGACTTTGTGGTCAAAGAGGTAGCTTGGCGTAAATTGATCCGGGACTGGGAGATAAAGTCGCTGAGCTGTCGATACCATGTAAACGCCACCCCCCGTAGTGGTACAGTAACGCAAAGGGGATAACTGGCTGAACGAGAAGGCATCGACTGACTTACACGTGTGTGTGGGTGACGTACACGCGTGTGGGCTGTTTGAAAGTCGACGATTGTTGCTTTTTCCATCGGCCCTCGAGGCACTCGATCAACTCATATTCAATAATATATTTGGATGAAAAAAAGCGAGAAATTCACGTGTGCGTGAAAATGCAATTGGAAAAAAAGTCCTTCCTTTTTTATTTCGTTTAAAACGCGAGGGTGTGTTTGCCTCTATCAACGAATATATGGACACGAGTGTCTGCATGGAGGACACCCCGTGGAGCGTTAATTAAATGTCGTTTATTAAATTCAATTCAACTGCGAGTAACTTTAACGAGCTACGCAACGTCAAACTCCGTTTGACCTGTGTGAATAAAAACGTTGAGCTTCGGTTGGTAAAAAAAAAAAAAAAAAAACCAAACCGTCCGCGCTTTTCGGCTTAACGGCTTTTCCAACAACAAAGTTACCCAACGATCCCACGTGTGTCCACTTCAATAGCACGAACCGAAAAAACGAGTCATTATTGAAACCGTTTGTAGCTGTTTATTCAATGCTGTGAGAATTTTTGGAATGCTTGCAACTGAGGAGAGCGCGACTCGACTCTTCAAACGAATAATTTTAAAAAAGCATTCACCAATTCGGATTGGAAAAATCCAAAAACTTGATATTACCGTGAATTTCGTGGAAAAAGGTAACAATAAAATACAACATTGATTTATTCTTCAGAAATATTATTCATTTTCAGCGGAATTTAAAATTCATTCGAAACATTCGATGCTGTCGGGAGTAGGGGGGAGAGGCTCTGTATCCGTAGGGAAGAGTCGAGATGCGCGAGCGTCACGCTATAGAGGGAATTTTTCCGATGGAAGAGTCTACCCGAATCAGAAAAAAAAAATACGAAAAAGAAAAACGCTCTACAAGTAGAACAGGATACAGTGTAACGGACTCGCGCATATTTCCATCATCGAGAAAGACGCAAGCATTCCTCGCGAAAATTGTCCCGAGCAACGCCTATATACGCAGAGAGTCTTGCACGTGCGAACAGATTCCAGGGGAGCCGATATATCGGTTTTCTCCCATCGCCCAGTTTCGATCCCCCACTTCTCTCTCTATCGTTTGTTGGCTATTCTTTGCTCTCGTCCTCCTTTTGCTCTTTTTCCAGCGTTTCTTTATCTCCCCCTCCCTCTATGCTTGTGTATATACGTGTTCTTCATTGTTCCGAAGTAGTCGAGCTGCAAAAGTTGCGTGTCCTCGTTTTTCCCTAAAAAAGAGCTTTGTCGAAGTACGACATTGCGTTACTTTTTTCCTTAAATCTTCAAATCATATTGATATCCCATGTACTTTTAAATTGAATCGTTCGTTCGAAAATTTTCTACTCATGGCATTTACGCTTGTAATGAGATGATACTCGCAATTCCATACAATTACATGGTTGGATAATTTTAAAATTTTATTTTTTAATAAGTAATATTGATTTCGAAGCAACTTTAAAGGGTGTGCTTGTACATTCATTCAATACAATAACTGTACAACAATATATTCCTATACCTAAAACATCGTTTTTTTGTAGTTACACAGTTTCTAACCGATCTTAACGCAATTTAAAGTAATATTCTGTCTTCTACTGTGAAAACAGGCCAAAGACTTTGGGGAGTATTATTTTCATGGCTGCTGCCTTTTTTTTTCAACGTATCATTAATATGCGATTATAAAGTATAATGCACGAATGGACAACATATGTGTAAAGACACTTGCGGCTTTTTTACTTGTACTATACACCTATAAATATAAATGTAAGCTTTAACTGTAACAATGTTCCGTTGCCGTTCAAATCGATAAAATGATTTTAAGAGGAAATTGTAAAGTTTAGCACCAATGAAGAAACAAAAGATCAACTACGATAACGTTTGCACTTTTTCTTTATTATTGCTTTGAAAGATCATCAATAAATGTACATAGTTTTTACTCATATCTTGTAACCTTGATCATGTTCCTGCAAAAAATATAAGTAACTGTTTGCAACGATTGTGTCTGAAATAGAATGGCGTAGTCAGTTTCTATTATTCAAGGGGTACTAGCGGTAGGGTCAACTTGAAAAGTTAGTTTTGCTTAAAAAACTTTTCATAGTATGATAAATCTTGGTAAATCACATGAGCAATGTTACAGTTGATACTTTTTTAATGGAAAATGACTGCTCTCCATCAAACGTGTATTAACAATGTTTTAACTCATACCACATGCATAAATAACATAACGTTCGAACTTAAAACAGAGTGGCTAAGTTTCTGCTAATTTTAATAGGCCACCTCAGTTTCTAACTGCAAGAGGATACTAGTATTTTCAGAAAATCTACCTAACAGTTTTGAAGTTATGGTTTATAGTGTTCTTTTGGAGACGATGCGTGGCGTCTCCACAAAAACTCATGTACAAGCATATAACCGTTTGATCTAATTTTATAAAATGAATCAACATTAAATCATTGGTTTCTCTATACATCATAAATTAATTAAACTCTTTTTCTGTGTTCCAGGTGAGTTGGCATAATCGTCGTAGAAGCCTACACTCGTGTGAGTTCATGTTTTTCCACTAAATTATTTGCATTCATTTAAATAATATTTCTTGATTCCAAGTAATATAAGTAGAGCATTCGAGGAAAAACAATGGCTTGGTTTTTTTTTCACAAGCAATCTAATTTGTCATGACCAATACTTTTTGTTTCATTTGCTTCTATAAATAGTGATCTTTTTGTTAGGCAGGAAAAAAAGAATACTCCTTTGTAAGGCTTATTAAAAGTTCTCTTCTCTCGCTTCCATAGGTCAGATGTATCAGACATCTGCTGCGATGGAAATCAGCATAAAAATTGCGATTACTCACAAAAAATGTTTGTTTCACTTTGCTGTATACACAACCGCGTCCCTGTTCATCCAAGTATAAAAATAATCGAGTCAACAGACCTCTGCCATCTTTCAGAACTAAAACCTCGGATACGTATATACCAACGGCATTCCCATCAAAAGAGAGAGTAGGCAACGTTCATCATTCCCAGCGCAACCACCCGAGATCCAGACAAGACAAAAATTTCCATCAAATCCATGTATAACCTCTGTTCATATTTCACACGCGATAAACTGTCATGAGAAGATCGAGGGAAACCATGACAGATCACCCAGAACGGGACACTGGCCATATGGAATTCTACGGCCCAAGAAACCCGCTCTTCCCCGACAAACACTCCGGAATGACAAATTTCCCCCTCCTCCCAACGCGCAATCTTCCATCATCCAAGTCTGTAAAAAAAAGTCCCGTGCACCTGTAAAACAATCAAATCAGACGCAAGGAAACAACTCGCCAACCCATCCCCTCCCCTTCGCGCGACGAGATACCCCTCGAGTCCGTACGCTGGAAAAAAAAGGCACCCGCGCGCTGTGCAATCGATCAAGTAGTACAAGTCAGGGTATCGTCAGCCGCTGGCGCGCGCCTATAAATAATTCAACTCGGATCGATGCCCCGCGCGCACCCTCTCGCGCTCGTATACGACGCCTTTTATACAAGGCAATTCCACCGCGGTGTAAAAACGCCCCTGCACGCGCGTACGCTTTTTTTCCCCGCGAAATTCAAGTGCATCGACTTCTTTTTAATTTTAGGACGGCCGGGGCCATTGGCCATCGGCCCAGCGAGTTCTAGGCGCCAAAGGGAAGGGGGGTCCCCACGATGACGGTAATAAGATGGTAGGCAGACACGCGAGCCCCTGTCTTCGCCACAGAGCTGTTATTAGGGGCCTGCGGTGCAGTGTCGAAGCAAGAAGGGGTAGCACGTTTATCGATCAGCTGCAAGTACCCGCGGGGGTCGCGACTCTTTCACCCTGTCAGCGATGAAGAAAAAGAAGGAGCTCCGTCACGTGATGAAAAAAAAAAATACACCGATACACCCCCTCCCCGGAAGCACTGGCACGTCAATCTCCCGAAAGAAAGTCTCGTTAGTGCTCACGTGTATATAATACGTGTACCTGCAGCGTGGCTTGACTGACGAGAAAACTAGACCGGCGCAGCTGGGATGATGTTGCCGGGCGCACGTAATACCACCCACGGGGGCGAGGGCGCGTCCAACTTTCGTTTTCGAGTTTTAATTGAAAGCTCCGTGGGAGCTCGATCTTCATATGTATGTGGTACGCGTATATATACATATACACACGCGTGTGCCCGAAACTTTGAAACTTTTCTCGTCGTTGGGACTACCGTGCTCGCGCGGGTTACATGAGGCTCGGGTTGGATCGCGTGCTCATCGTTGGTGGGAAGAAGGTGCAGAGGTTTTCCGTCGCGCGTATACACTTGGAGGAAATAAATGAAATTCAATGCCGTTCGGAGCAAAAAGTATACCCCTCGTAACTCGATTACGCAAAATCGATCGAGTTCCTTCACCCACCGGAGGGCACCCGACAGCGCCCCGGAGCATAAAAAGGAGCTATTAATACATCCCCGTAAGGAAAGAAAAGGGACGAGGGGAAAAAAAAAAAAAGCCTATAGGCACTTTGAAAGCAGCGCTTGTATACTTTTACGTCTAATGACTCTCTCTCGCGCTGTCGAGTCACTTTTCCCCAGACATGATGGGGGGAAGGGGAGGAAGAGAGTACATTACGCCTTTTTACTCCGTGGTGGGTGCGCACACCGCAGCTGATGAGGGAAAATGCACAAGCCACACGCACGATTCCTCCTCCTCCTCTACCATATTTTTTTTCCATATCGTCCAGTGTGCCTCGATAAAACATGCAGAAGACGATGGAAGTTGGCCGACGCGGGTGACAAAGGTGCGACCCTACTGTGTCTGTGCGCGGGAGTGTACTGTAGGTGCGGAGGGGTGCTTCTATGGGTACTTGGCGCGTGGAGGGGGGGGCGGCTCTTCCGCGCTTCTCTCTTTTTATCGTCCGCCGTCTTTCCGAACGGAAGAGAACGAGGAGACGGAGAAAGGAAGTTAGGAGTATTGCGGCGCGACGATAGGAAGGACCCGCGTTATTAAAAATGGAAGAGTGTTTAGCGGTGGAGCTTGAGAGGGTGGGTCGAAGAACCGGAGGGGGGAAAAGTTGAGCTTCGCTTTTTGTGGTTGGCGGTGTTTTCAGGACTTTTGGTTTTGTTTTCCCTACCCGTAGAAATGCACGGGCCATCATGGGGGCTTCCTTTCAATTGCCGCAGTGCTCTCTCTTTGTCAATTTGCCTCCTCGTTAATAATAAATTGAGAGACTCGTTCAACTCGCGGAGCTTACTCTAAATATGCATTAAACTGGCTTCCCTGTGGACAAAGTTGTGATTCGATGTAGTTTGTCGCGCTGGTAAGAGTCTGATGTAACAATTAGCCACGTATCTCTGTCCTGCCGCATAGGTTGCGATTGAAATTGTACTCGTGAGTCCGCAACAGGTACGGGCCATATCAATTTTTCTATCCGTCAATTCATCATACCGTTTGACGTAACACACGATTATTCCAAAAACCATTGACAATCCGAACGGCATTTCAGCCCTCGTGGATCCCAGTACTTAATCATCACGCGCTTTTCAAAGCCGCTTGCGTGCTTGACCGACTCATGTCCATTTTTTTCTTCACAGAGAGATCAAATACGTACGTAAAGCTACCGGCAATGTCCGATTATGCAGATGATCCTTCAGTGAAATTCGCTTCTTCGATATCACATTGATTCAAACAGCGAGGAATCAAACGGTGCAAAACCATCGTATCCTCTCGTCCCTCGCGCGTTATCGAGTCTTCCGGATCTGGTGTGATGCACTGCACCCCCAGAGTCCCACGAGCCATCGAGATCCATCGCGTGATCTCGACCCTCCCTCTCCTGTCGTGTCAAGAGAGCGTAATCCGCTTACACACCTTCGACATTGCGACGAAACCACCCTTAAGTACGAAAGGGAGGAAAAAGTATCGCCGTATTCACAAAAAGGTTGAGGATGAAGACGTGCCCAAAAAGAAAAAAAAAAGAAAAAAAGAAACGATCGGTCTGGCAAGGAAAACAAAAGCTCGCCGGGTGGGAAGCTCCTTTCAGCAGGGAGAGGTCGCTCCTCTTCCTTTTTTCGAAACGGACCCTCGTCGCTGTCCGCCCTCCGTACGTAGCATTTGTAGCGAGAGCTTCTGCTCGGCGATTCGATGATTAACGAGCTTAGGGCCCCTTCGACGGACGAAGAACAAGGGAGGCTCTTTTCCAGAGCGATGGATTTACGGGGCGCCCACCCGCAATTTAATTGGCTTACGACGTCCGCTCTTTTTCCTCCTCCTCCCCCGTCTGACTCCCTCCGCCCGTACGTCCTTTACGTGCAGACAACCGCTCCTGCGCGTGTGGATATATGTACGCTATCATCCACGATGGTTCGTTTTTCTCCTTGATTGCAGAGCCCCTCGCGGCCAAAAAAACTGAGGTTGCTGCTCTTTTTCTCCACGACGCGCCTAATGGGTTTCTGTGTGCTTTCTTGTTTGCGTTCGGTGCGAGGGAGCTGCAAGTACTCTGTCAATTTTCACAATGTCTGTTTTGTTTTATCCAAGCGTTCACTGATCTTTGATCGATGAAGACGTCATTGCCGAAAAATTGTTGGTTTTTCAAATCTCCCATTGACTCTTGATGACACTCATTGTTCTTCTCTAACGCTGTTTCTCAATACTGTTACTGCATGGATTTATCCTCACCGCGAATTTACAGTATAACCAACGCAGTGAAACTACCAAAAGCCTTAATGTGTACAGAATGAAAAAAAAAACGATCAGAATATGCTCGCCCAAAAAATGCAAAACAAAAAGGTTGGCATCCCCGTGCATGTGAATATTCATGCATGAAAAAGTTAAAGCGATTCGCATGGATATCGGATCCGCAGCGGATGATAATAATTCCCGAGCATTATTCAAGTGAATGTGTCTGTGGGCAGTTCCAAACAGAGGCATCTTCTCTCCGAATTCAATTGGAATGACAAAAACCCCATTAATCCCTCGTGTTGTGTCGAGTAATGTACAAAAAAAAAAAATAAAGAAAAACATTGAAACAGGGATGTTTTGTCGAACCTTAATTTTCAGGCATCAAAATCCAGCAACAGTGACACGTGAGGTAGTCGAGTGACAAGAATTCTCCAAACAGCAGCAGAGCGTGGAAATACCAGTCTTCAGATCGGAGTGCTAAGCCCGTGACGTGTACCGCGTTCTCCGAGACGCCTGGTAGGTAGCGTTCACCCGAGCGCCCGTAACCATTATCGGTTCTTGCTCCCGGGCGCGCAATTCCTCGATCTCATGCAGATGGTCGCAAAAAGCTATCAGACGCTTGGTATGGGGAAGAGGGTTGGAAACGAGGTGACAAAAGAGAAGGTGGAGGAGAACACTAAAAAGGGAATTATACGCACGACTGCACTGTTGTACTGTCTTTGTTCGCCTCTTTTTCTTTCGATGCGTCAGGATGGTGTCTGGTATATATTATGTTGTATGGGGGAGTTTTTGTTTTCTCTAGTTTGCGTGAGTACGCATCGAAAAGAACGGAAAGGAAAGTCCGTGACTCAATTATTACATTATGATTTCTTATTCTCTTTACGTTTGATTAAAAGGATTTTTCAAGGCAATCTTATTAGAAAAGAATCAATTATCACCTAGAAACTTGCAATGTGATATGGAATAATTCTTTACACGGACCTTGCAAGTACTATGTCCTCAATTTTTACGATCAATTGTTGCCTTTATAGAACAATAATTCCACGGCAGTTTCAGTCTTTAGTGTGTACCAATATGAGAGGTATAAGTGCAGTGGACATAGCTCAGATTTTTTTTATACAATTTTCAAGTGAATTCTTCTGTTTTTGTTATCTGTTTCTGGTGCCAAGGTATTGAAAAATCGACAACCTACTCTGCCACCACTAACTTCCGTTCTTTTAGCTTCACTTAACTTAATTAATTATTTTCTTATTAAAACCGAATGAAAATTGAACTTCCTTTTACGAAATTTCATGATAAAAGCTCTTCTGCAATAAGATCGAATTCCTAGTTTAATTCAGGTTTTATAATTTAGAGTGACGTAAATAATTAAACCCTCTTCAATTTGAGTGTACGATATGGTTAGGGAATATTCTTTTCATAGCAAGATAATAATTTACATAATGTTATCATCCTTAATGGTTTGTAAGTCAACAACAGATAAAATTAGAGTAAACCACGTTTACGAATCAGGAGTGTATTGTATCTTGAACTACTTGCGCGGGCTAAGCCAATATTTCCTTGAAACATTAATATTCATGAGGCCCAGTTTTACCATCAGTTCATAAACTTCTTGGAAATTTATAGTGGCTTGTACCAACAGCGTAAAGAGGTTGGAGAAGCAATAGCATTTATGAATCGGAGCTTACGAAGACTACGTTTTTTAATTACTTCGAGCTCGTCATCCACCCCCCCCTGCCACATCTTGCTTTTGACAAAGTTTATATCTGAGTTGACACAAAGTATTCGAAACTTACTCATTCGCTTTTAAACTGAATCAAGATAATTCATAAAATGTGAAAATCGACAATCATTTCTCAATCACTATAACTTGATCATTTTTTTTTAGTTCAAACATGATTCACTAGAATCTAAGGACTCTTCGACTAGAGTAAGGAATCAATTGTCTTCAAACATATCTGATTCCTGTATGGCTTTACCATGGTCATTGATTTATATTTACTTAAAAACGAGTGCATACCAAATTTGATAAAGATAAATCGGCGTATTCACGAAAAAAAGGCAATCCAATATCTGCAGGCATAAAAAAAATCAATAAACATCCACCCCCTGGCTATGTGTAACTGAAATTTTTATCCACGAAGAGAATTTTGTTCGAATTTTACTCCACAGCTCAATGCGTTCACATGATTGAATTTCAAACGAGGCCACGCTTCAATCGCTGCTCCTCTTCCCCATATAATGCACACAGATACATTTAAATTACAGCCACCTGGCAAAAGACGAAAAGTGCGTACGCAAAAATATGTTGGAACAACTACTCGCAAAGAGCTAAATTAACATTGGCAGCACGCTCGCAAAACCAGTAAATATCTGTACCTGCTGTAACCACTCAAGAGGTACACTAAAGTGAGATGGCACACGGTATCTTCATTTGTCGAACGGCCAACTTTACTGGGACCTGGACTGTTTGCAACGACGCTAGGGGGCTTATGAAACTTGTTGTCTATGCTGGCTTATTCGTTGACCGGAATAATGCTCTATTGACACCAAAACTGTATTATTAGAAAATGAGAGCAACAAAACCAAGTCCCGGATTTCTTCCAAACTACGCAAAGGAGCTGTGCAGATACTATTAACTCGTGTACAATGAGTCTTTGAACAACTCGAGGAAAGCAAAGAACACCCCGGGCACTAGTAACTACGATCCGTAAAGAGAAAAAAAGAAGCACGCAAGATGCAATCGCGAGGAGGCGGGGTGAATGGAGACGACTGAAAAGATTTATTTTTTTTTACCATAGTAAGTGGGTGAGCCACCACCTTTCTGTCAAGCTTCTTAAATACCGAGAACGTATTACCTAGGCGTGCTTTTTGTTTCCGTCGTTGTTGCGAGGGCGTTTTGAGAAATCGCTCCCCGTCACGATATGCTTGCCCCGTTGTGGGGGGTGGTGTGTGTGTTTTCTCGTTGTTTTGGGGTAACTAGAGCTCTCACGTATGCATCTCCCTGGGAGAGGAGGGGATTGTTGTTATTGTTGCATCGCCGAGTGGAATAAAAAGATGCAGGTGGAAATTGGCAAGTAAATTTTTTTCCACTTTTATGTTTACAGGGTTCTGCCACGCTACGTATGATTCAATGGCGATAGAGTGGGACACTTGGTATGCGCAACGGGAAATTATGTGGAATTGAAAGTGCCGGGGTGGATATTGTTCGGGTTGGTCGTGGTCGTAGTTATATGAGACTCCGCCAAATAGGTAGTTGAAAATACGTGCGCTGAATAAACGATGATTCATGCCAGAGGGTTTTTTCCTTCGGTTCGTAAATTAGGTGGTATTTTTTAGCACGCGTTGTAGGGAGAAATTGAGCCAAAGTAATTGAATTTTTTTCAATTTTGTGAAACACAAAGGAGTACTATTGCAGTTTTACACTCTAGGGTCTACTGATATCAAATGACGTGAAATAATGTATGCACGAGAATTCTGTCATTGGGTGTCAAAAACAAAGATGAGAGTTTAAGCAATCTTTGGTATTGTACATCATTAAAATGATTTTAAAAATGAATCCAGCAGACCAATAAAGTGATACTAACATTTTTGCATCATATGAATGAATTGGCGTATTAAAAAGTGTGCTGGCTGTATTTGTTTCACCAGTGGGCGTACTTACTTTCTACGCGTCAGCGACTAAGTACGAATTTCAATAAAATATTGAACTTGCTTAGTATGGAGAAGACTACAACAATCACTTTTTTAACTGCTTGGCGGAATCTTTTAATTTAACAAATATCCAGTGATAATAACCCTAAGGTAAAGATTTCTTTAAACAATGATTTTACAAGACAACCACATTATCCATAATAGTTTTTTTGATAACGTATACTTTAAAAACTGGACAACCAGGCCAATCAATCTTTTCAACATCAAAGAGATCTTTCTGTAGTTGAGGGTCCGTTTTTCGCAGCCTGGCTCAGTTTTGGGGCACAATGAGTTTTTTTTCTTCTTTTCCCTGCATCTTGGCGTCATTTCACAGCCAAATGTAAGGTCGGTTGAGCGTGCACTAACACAGCCCTGCTTTTTCCCATCTCCCCTTTTCTCGAAAATTCTTTCTCTGCTATGCTCCCTTTACTGCCGGATCCCCAAGTCTCTTCATCTCCAAGTTTTCCATGCATCGAGCCATAAGCGGGGCAACGCTGAATGAGGCCGCAGACTTTTGTTCCCGCAAAATATGCCATCCGCCGTGTATATTCACGTTTCTGTACTCCTATCTGGAGCCACTTGCGTGATAAGCTTTTTTTTCGTCTTATCTCTGCCATCGCAATTTCGGCCGTAATTATACGCATTTGCCGAGTGCACGGGGTCAATTTTATCCACGTAAAAATCTCGGTACTAAAAAAAGAAAATACTCGTGGGTCGTTGAGTAGCATTATTTTTTTTTTTTTCCTTAGTCACGTGCTACGAGAACCGGAGATTTTCACTTTCCCATTGGGACGCTTTTTTCGTGGACACACTGGGAAAATAACTCACGGACAATACATGGACGTGATCTTTTTTTCTTTTTTTTTTTTTTTTTGGCACTCGTGTGCCGACGAATATGGAGGCAAAAAGAAAAGAGCCAACGGGAGAAAAAAAAGGGTTTTATGCGTGTCTGGTGCATTCGGAAAAATTTACTGGGTCAACATCTGTATGCAATGGTTTGCTCGTAATCTCACACTTGGGAGTAGGCTCAGGCAAATACGCCAATGTTGATGGAATCATCGAATTTTACAGAGTTTTTTTGTTTCCTATAGGGGGTTGGGCTGTATTATATATTGTCAAGTACTAAAGTAATTGACTAATAACTTTATTTTTCAAGTTTCCCACAAAATAAACAGCAAATCATTATTTGCATTGATAATTAACGTTGACCTGTAACAAGGCATGTTAATTTGGTTAAAATAAATAATTATCAGATGGTTTTTCATTACTTTTTTTTTTTTTGACAATTACTTTCATTTGGTTCAAAATACTTCAAGTATTTAAAGAATGTTACATGCATACACCCGTGCAAAAAATCAATACTCGCATTAAAATAACATGGGACGTGCCGAAAAATAAAATCATCGGATAGAACCTAGGGGCACGTGTAAAATAAGATAATGTAGTCGTCAATGTTTTCTTCGTTTATTTAAAAACTTAAAAGTGAAAGTGATGAATGGAGTTTAAACAAGACAGTTTACGATTGACCCGTGACTTTACCAAATAATCTTTATTAAATCTATATTTTGGAAAATGTATCATAATTGAGATTCACGTGAAGTGGATGTACCAACTTATAATTATATAAAAGAACACTCGGACAGGAGCAAAATGAAAAAACATGGCTTAAACCGAGCGAGGAGGGAAAATCGTTACGAGTAAACAAAAGAGGAAAGAAAAGAAAAAGGGGATGAAGATAAAGAAAAGGGGAGCAAGGGAGACCGGTTATTAAGCTTGTGTGTCTCTGGGGGGGGGGTCTGCATTCGCGATCCTCTAATGGGCCTTGACGAGGTTTTGCCCCATTCGTACATGTACGTGTCACGACTTTACTTCTTTCGCAAGTCTGAGACACGTACACCCAAACACACGCACATAGAGTCCCGATGGTTTCCATATCAACTCAGGATTTGCCGTGTGCTTCGTATACACAAATACAGCCCGACTCTTTCACGCCTCTGCTCCCGCCGTCCTGCACTTTGCATACATTGCTTGCATATACACACACACCGGAACTCTTTTTGGCTTCCACAAAAAAAGAGAAGAGGGGAGGAAAGGTAAAAGGTCCTTATCTCGTTTTTCCGCTCTCCTTTCCAACCCACTACTCCCCTGGGGAGGGAGGGGGTGGAAGTAGAACGTAACGTGGTGGCTTTGTCGACAGGGGGCATTAATGTCCACCAGTTTTTTTTTTTTTTTCATTCAAAGAGCTGCGCTCCGTTTTCTTTCCCTTCCCCCTCACTTTTTTTGCTCGGCGGAAAACTTTGTCCTCGGAATGACCCTTTTTTTTGCAACATCAGGGGTAAATTGATGTCCAGCCGCACTCCCCAAAAGCTTCTTGGGTATTTTACAAACGATCAGTTACGCGTACCCCCGGTTTTACATTGAAACAATTTTAATTATACTATTTTCAAGCTCGTGAAACGATCCTAGTGAGAGTTCGTTACACGTATATGCAACAACGTCATTCCTGGTACGCGTTGTTATTAGCAAAGTTCAATATTCTTCAATTTAACCTTACAATGGATGATTACCCGCGTAGATGTGCACATCTACGTGACACACGTTACCCCATCGAACAAGTGAGGAGGAAGAGCGTCGCTGGTAAATGCTCGTATCAGTTGTTGTGAAGCCATCGTAGCACAACTATGTATTGAATTTCCCTTTGGCTGTTCTATGCGCGTTGAAACCAATAAATGTATCATATATACGAAAAAAAAGTAGATTTTACTTACCCGATGGCTCCAAAGAAGAGTCCCTCTGGACGATTAGGGCGATATTCCGTTGCAATCAATCCTCCAGGCGACATCGCGCTCGCATCAGGAGTATTTTCCAAACTTTTCGAGAAAAACAAACCAAGTAGTGCGTCTCTCGCGGAGGAGAAAAAAAACATACAAACTCTCGACAAACGAAAGATTCATCAATCGTCCAGAGAAGACACGGGCACCTTGATACACAACGTAATCAGTCAATCGATCGGTCACTACCCCCATCAATCTCTGCCCAGCTCTCGGCCCCACTTATTAGCTTCCTCATCTTCCCCATCGAGCGAGTATACATTCAATTTATACATCGCTAACATTTTTTCTCTCCTCGTTTCATCATTTTTTTTTCTTCGTCCATCCATGGCTATCGTTCGCCACGCAGTGTATAGCCTTTGGCTCCCTCACGGTGTACTTGCAAATATGTAGAGGAATTCTACGGAAAATCGATCAATTTTGAAGTCGAAAAATGAGGTAAGATTATTTTTCGAGTCCGCTACCGGAAGTAGGTTTTTTTTTTTGTCCCAGGTATTCCTCGGAACAGAAAAAATACTTTAATCAAGCAATACACGTATTTTTACGTTTTCAATCGTAGCTATATGCTTTAGGAGGTCATACAGAATCTTTGAAAAAAGGGAAATAAAGCTGTCAAGATGAGATTTCATTTCCTTTTTAATAATTGAGAAATATGATCAGCGCCAAAATGTAGAAGCCGAATATGCTGGAAAATTGGAAAATTCAACGGAATTTGTAAAATTATTTTTCTCCAACCAAGCTTTAAAATGTCACTGAGTATTGATTTAATTTTAAATGGTGTATCAAAAATTGAAAAAAACGAAAAAAAAGTACGCGCCCAGACCTGTATTGCTCATTCAAAGTATGTTTTTTGTTCTGAAGTATACCTGGAAAAAAAAACCGGAAGTGTGCTTGCTCAATGATTCTACCTCATTTTTCAACTCCTAAATTGGCAGATTTTAAAATCTGTTAAAAGGTCAAAATCAAAATCATTACGAGTTTTCGAGGCTATTGACATTAAAGCCACTGGTTGCTGTCTCTCTAATGATCTCTTAGATTATACGTTACATCGACGCTTTGGCTGGAGAAATCAATTTCTCTAGTAAAAGACATTTTTTTTTTTTTTCAAGTTTTCTGTTCTGAAAAAAATATAAATAAATTTGGTGTAAACGTAAGCAACGCGTAAACCTCTTAACGAATATAAAATAAACAAAAAACCAAAATATACGTTATGGAAGTAACACATTAAGATCGTATTATTGACTTTTACCTTTCTATCTACTCTTGGTGAAAAAAAAATTGTTTTTATTGTATTAGAGGATAAAAAAAGCTCTTTTTTTTATCAAATTGTGATTTCGACTAGGTATTCGATATCTATACTACTTGCGCAAGAGCGACCACGATAGTATTCTCAACTTGTTTTCAATGTTACCTCATCCGCCCCAAAGCAGTATCGAATACGCGTTTTCAAACATATCCGATCAAATTTTTAGCGCTGCATTTTTCAACAGCCCATATGGGGGCAAAAAAAAATAAAATTCACCCTCACCAAGCAATGCGATAGCCAGGGGTTTCGGAAGCAAATCGAGGAGCCATTGTCTCGAAACCATTTGTACGTAAAAAAACACACACGCATGTAGCTCGGCCAAAGCCAACTATTTCTCTTGCCCGTGTTAAAAATAAATGAAAAAACAAAAAAAAAGTTCCAAACCAACATGGCAAATGGAAAAGATGTTCAATTTAGACAAGAGCGAAAAGCCATCCCGCAACATTCAATAACTTTCCGGGCACGCGAGCATGACGAAACCGAATACCAAAAAAAAAAAAAAAAAATAGAGAGAAAAAACCCACGCGCAAGCAAAATATTTAATTCAACGACGACGCTCGAGCGGAAGCTGTCATCGGCCCGCACACAATCGAAGCAAAAGCAAACATTCCGGGGCTCGCGGGCGCGCGATAAATTTCTCAAATCCACGATATAGGGCGCACGCGAATCGCCGAGGGATAAATCACCCCCACCCCCCCACTGAAGGGAGGGAGGGGGAAAAAAAAGGGTATAGATGAGTCTCGTCCGAGGCGAAAGCAGATGACGCCCTCTAATATACGAGCCATAAATGCGTGCCGGCGGTGGACAATGCTCGTCGAGGGGGGCGTTTCGGCGGAGCAGAAAAGGACAAGCCGGCCTTTTTCGTCGATGCGTCCCCGTGTCATGCATATGTGCCGATATTGCCGTGGTGTATATTCGGACAGTAGCTCGAACAATTTCCGGTGGGCGCACCGTCTCCTCCACCCCCGTTGTCTTCTTGTTTCTCCAGCTGGTGACGACGCCGGAGGTGGGAAGAATGAATAATTCGATCGACGCGTTCGATGGGTGTGTATGATGGACTTGCTCGTATAGGGACAGGGGTCGACCCGGGCGGGCGATTTCTCGGCTTGGTGTACACGTGCATGCGTGTGAAGGGAAGGCCCTGTGATTTTTGATGATTGATTTTGACCGATGTTCCTCGTAGGTATGGACAGCGTTGGTTTCGTAGGATGGATGGTTTTTTTTTGAGCTTTGGAAGTCAAATAATATGGAGATCGAGTTACAAACATACTTTGTCATGTTACGGTATAAAAAATATGTTGTTTACGAGAGTTGCCTCATCTATGTTTAATGCGTTTGCGTGTACGTGGAATAAGTCATTTAGGAGAATTTTCTCGTATGGTTTTAACGATTTGAAGGGATACAAATTATTTTCTTGAGCCAACCTCTCCATCCTATCATTCCAAAAAATAAATTCAACGTGTCTTGTTTTTTATTTATTCATTCGACCAGAGTAAACAGTATAAAACAATAGCAATGATATCCTGCATTGTGATTCTGCAGATGTAACACCCTTGCCTGTTAGCAGCCGGGTACAATCGGGAAGAAAAAAAAATTTAATTCGCTATAACTTGTATACTAATCTAAATACCAAATTGAGATCACATTTTTATTTGTAATCCATTATTTCAAAGACTTAATATGTTGTGCAGTGCACGAATAGTTTTCTTCACTTTTTTCATTTTTTTTTCTTTTTCCCTCCGACGCTTGTATAACTACATACACCTAATCATCATTGTTCAATTATTAAATTTACTTCAGTTACAGAGTAATAGCTTCTTGTATCTACAGTTGAAACTAAATATTTTCTCTTGGCCAACTCCGATTTAACTGGTGTAACTTTTGATTAACATAATATAGTTCCTTGAATACCTGAGTAGGTGCTGAAACAATCTTATTGACCAAATGACAACGAATAAAAGACGGAATGAATAATTTGAAAATTTCCTAGCAGACCGTATCGATTCATATACAAATTATCATGAGGAATAATATTATCATATAGTGCAAATTTTTCAATCGTATTTTATTAATAAAAAGTATTAACAATCCATTGATACTACCAAAAAAAAAAAAAAAAAAAAAGTTAAATTAAAATTAACACTGGGAAAAATACAAAAAACAGATAAAAATGCCCAAGTTCAGAGAAAAAGCTGCGCTCGTAAAAAGTAGGGGTGATTTTTGATTTTGTCGGAAGATTCCATCGGTAGGAGCAATATTTTAGGAAAATTGTCCTGAAAACACCCATGATCTCGCTCAAGCCTTCCAATTCGATAAATTTCAAGCAAACTCTCTCAAACGCCCATGTCACCTGCCAGATAAAAATTATTGCTCTTGGGAGCGTGGCACTCGCGCAAAACTCGATCCCCAGACCGGTTCTTATAAACACCAATAACCCAAGCCCCGTAACAAAGTCCTCTTCTCCACTTGTACTATAAACTTCTCTAAGCAGCGGAGCGAAAACTCCCCCTTTCCTCTCGCGTGGACGATATTGCGTCGTATTAAGCTCCTTCTCCGATACGGCAAAGCAAAATCTCTACTATGCATATCACCATCGAGCGTCAAATTGGCCGTGGAAAGGGGGGACCCCGTACTCGCTGCCAGGCGCAATATGAGCCGACGAGCAATAATTCCAGCTGCTGTGCTATATGCGCGTCGTTGCACATAATATAGCCCCCTCCCCCCCTCTCTCTACTTTCCTTTGCTTCTTTGCTGTTCATTCGGTCGAATTAGCGCTGGAAAAACAACGTTCGCTCGACGTGGTGTTTATTTTGCCAACAAAGTCGGCCCACCTTGTGTTTTTCTCCCCTTTGTTGTGACCACTCTGTGATTTTATTTTCAACTGTTTCCCACCATTTTTGTGCTTTTTGTCTTTTGTGGTTCTTGAAAAACAAAAAACAATTGCAGAGCTCTTCTTCCCAAAGCAAATTCAATCATTTGTAAAATCAATTTTTCATGTCTTCTCTGACTTTGATGAAATTAAAAGTTGCGAGAAAAATTGTTTTATCAAAACTACTCGAAATGCATTACAACACACATGTGACAAAAATTGTCATGAGTTTATCTTCCCTAATACTTTTTTATAAAAAGTATCCAAATTTTTTATTTATTTAAAAAAAAGCATTGATTGCTTTCATTTATTGGCTATAAATACACTTTGGTGATTCGAAACAATTGTTTCCATCTCACGATCTCTGGTCGAAATTACTTAATTTCAATTTTAATTTAAAAAAAAAACTAGATTGTAAATATCATTACTAATAGATTAATTATGTCAAAATAACAAAATGTGTCAGCAGTTACTATACTTTAGAAAATAAAATATCTACTGATGTGCTGCACATCACTTTTGTACAAGATAATCACGGCCAAACGAAAACTACCTTCACGTTAATTATTTATAGTTTACGTATTTTTTACTAAGAAAGTTTATACTGTCAAAAAAAACATGTATTGAAATATTTTAAATTTGTTACTTTCATGTGTCACTAATACCTGCTCAATTCTTTTATAAACCTTATATCATACCATGCGAGTTATTTTATTTTAGAATTTGCAGACCCACACACGTTATTTAAACGTATAACAAATAATATTTCAGATACCGTTAAGAGCAAAAAGTAGAAAATTTCTTTGTTAGAAATAAATTATTATGAACGTTGAAAATCATGATAAAAAGTAACAAAAATTTTAATCAATTTCAACTCATTAAAAACAAAACAAAAATTATTCCTAAATCTCGCCTCCTAACAGAACCGTCGGAATCAACTTGAATGCTCTTGTTACTTACCTCCAAATCAACTCGAAATTCGCAAATAGAACTCTTGATTGACAAATTGTTGGAATAAATATGCCTTGATAATCAAATCCTTAAATATTTAAGTCGTACATTTAGATGTAAATGTTATCCTTTTTTCGTAACCTTGTTTTTGACGTATATTAAATTGGAAATCGATCTTGCACCAATCAAATAAAAAATGATCTTCGAGCCTTTTAAACCATTCAATTCAGAAATCAATTATTTTTTTCTTAATAAATTGTCCTTTCTACTACTGAATTGTCACGGTTTGTTGAGCCAGTGTAACTTCTAGCAGCATAAATAAACGAAGCGAACCGCGAATCGCACGCACCTCACTGTTTCGTTTCATTTCATACCATTACTTATTGATTTTTGCGAGAGCTAATTAAAATTCGTTTTGGCTCGTTTCACCTTCGCTGTACTCGCGAGAGATAAAATGATGCAAGAGGGGGACTGTTGGTTCAACAGCAGCCAATTGTAAATTAACTTGAAGCTATAAATTGCGGTTTCGCCGGTGAATGATGATTCACGTGCGTGTGCGTATTATAAATTTTGAACCGCATATCCGAAGAATACATAAATATACCGTAGCAGCGCGGTTAGATGATATTTTAAAAATTTTCATTGCACCAGCTTCGCCGATTCATCAGTTGGAGCTTTATCTCGGTGGTTACATTTACGTTTTTGATGACCAATCAACGGAAACGAGGGTCGGAATACATCGATTGATAGCCGGAAGGATGCAAAAATACTGCATAACTGTAATTACAGGTCAGCTGAAAATTTTTTCTCTATTATAGCAACCGTGGAATTGACTTTTTTAATTGGAAAAAAAAATTGTATTGTCAGCCCATACCGTCATCAAAGAATCCAGTATGCTATTTTGAAAGTGGAAATACGTACAGAGCTCACGTATATATGTTATGGACGATGAACTTTCAGATCCTCTGGGTAACTTGATAGTGATTCTTAATTTTGTTTAGTCTGCCAAATCTGAAACTTAAAGTTACGCGTACCAAGGTTAATTTTAAACTTAAAATAGGTTACGAAAGAATATTTGTCAAATCTTTAGCCATAATGATTAGAAACTCGTATTGACCAGTGCAATTTAAAAGTAATGTAACCAAATGTAAAATTTCAAACAAAACCTCCCTTAGCACACCTACTGTGTACACATAAATATCTATACTTCAATGCGAGTCACTGAACACTTGGGTTTAAGTCCAGTCTGACAGCTTATTTTTTTTAGTCACCAGCCTCACTTGAGCAGAAAAACCAAAAAAGTAAATGTGAAACAAAACACGACTTTGGTACAGAATATCCTGAGTAGTTGGAATTCGGATCACCCAAACACACGTATAGATGGCGCAGAAAGAAAGGGTAAAGCAGCTCTTCCTCTCCGCACACACCGCGAAAGCCACAGTCGTACAGTGCCATTGGGGCGTCAAACAAAAGGTATCTTCTCTCAGGATC
Source organism: Copidosoma floridanum (assembly GCF_000648655.2). Next base: position 502,326 of record NW_019379584.1, read on the forward strand.
ACCCCAATTAAGAGACTTCCCTTCGAGGTCCCTTGATTCACAACCGGTGGTCCTATCCGATGGTAATCCGTTCTTTTAACACCACTTCCTCGGACCACAAAGCAGCGAGGGAGAGAGACGCGAGTCAATACACCCACCCTCCTCGCCCTTTGAAGCGGAGGGAAGCTCACAGAAGAGGAGAGCCGGAAGCACCGGCTGCCGCCGCAAGTTAAATAGCCTTCCGTTGGCCGTCGCGTTAGATATACCTCGGGGCGTCGACGATGTCCTCAAGCTATGGGGAAAGGACAACGGGAGGGATGGAGAGTAAGTGGCTGCGGCACGTACGCGCTACGACCCCCCGGCCTCTGTGGACCTGCTTTTCAACTCTTTCGTTTTCTCTCTCCGTCCCTTTTTTCTTGGGCCCTCCTTTCTTCGTCACTTCTGCTCTCTTTGCTCGGCGGCCGATGGGGAACGCGATTAGTGGACCCTCGCGACCTGGATGGGGGCGCTAAAACGCCGCGCCGGACGAGCGTGCGCCGAATGTTCCCTGTACGTGCTGAGGGGGGCGAGCGAGTGGGTCATAGGGATACCGAGCGGGAATCTGCTAAAGGGAGCACTGGCGTTTTGCAAGCTCGGCTGATGGACCTTTATTTTATTATTTTTTTTTTTTTCTCATTGATAAAATTCTTTCTCAGTGGGGGGATCTTTTCGTACGGTGATCATGCAGGGTCGATAGCGTGGCTTGCAGTGTTCAACTTACTTGCGGGAAAAACTCAGGGCTGCCGTTGATTGTTACTACTTGTCTGTGTACTCTACTGAATAGGGTCGAGGACTTTTAAGTATTTGAAAATTACTGTGTTGCTTTTAGTGTATGAAATGTCGTGGATTTGATACCGATATGCTAAGGAGTGCATAGGCTTTCTTGCGTCAGGTTTTTGTGTTCATGATAAAAGTATAGGAAGATAACCATTTTTTTCACATTACTCTATACAAGTACTAAAAAATTAATATTTTTAAATACGTTTTTCTTATCTACAGATTTACTTTCAAGTTTTTCAACAATCACAGTCTTTTTTGTACGGATGCGTTTAAAGAATGACAAAATCATGTGATTCGAAATAAGTCTTTGACTTTTCTTAACGTAGTGACGAAAGACAACTATTGAACATTATCAATCGATTAGCAGTACAATAATATTTTGGTAATACGTATAGAGAACAAGAAAACGTCGGTTCCTGTATAGAATTTGCGAGAAAAAAATTTTAAGTAGAAATACCAGGATGTAGTCAGACGTATTTCTTTATGTCATTATATCGTTGTATCATTATATGGTAGGTACGGAGAAGTGAACTTTAGTTAGTATTTTATATTAAAAACACTTGGAAGACAGCTTTGACAGTAGTTTCTACCTTGATTATTTTCATGCTATAATCTTGTACTACTCGTAAACTTAAGTAAAGCGCAATTTAAAAAAAAAAAAAAAAAGCATTGAAAATTTGATAAGATTTGTATTCATGTGGTAATGAGATTTTGGTAATATGTATAGAGCAAGAAAAAAACTCGTCCCTGTGAGTAATGAGAGAAAAAAATTTTTAAGTAGAAAAACAAATGTATTGTCAGACGTAGTTCTATATGTCGTGATACCGTTGGCACGGAGGAGTGAGCTCTAGTTAGTATTTCATATTAAAAACACTTGGAAGACAGCTTTGATAGTAGTTTCTACCTTAATTCTTTTCATGCTACAATCTTGTACAACTTGTAAATTTAAGTAGAGCACAATTAAAAAAAAAAATTAGAGAAAAAAATTTTTTAAGTAGAAAAACAAGGATATAGTCAGACGTAGTTCCATATGTCATGATACCGTTGGCATGGAGGAGTGGACTCTAGTTAGTATTTTACATTAAAAATACTTGAAAGACAGCTTTGACAGTAATTTTTACCTTGATTCTTTTCATGCTACAATCTCGTACTACTTGTAAATGTAAATAAAGCGCAATTTAAAAAAAAAAGCATTAAAAATTTGATAAGATTTGTATTCATATGGTAATGAGACCTGTTCACGATAGCGTAAAGTCAAGAACCCCATTTCGCACGAAAATGGGATCAAAAGGTTTGAATTTCTTCAAGAGTCTACTTTTCCTTTGCTTTGAATTATCATACAAGACATACAGACTCGGGATTTTTTCAAATTCAATGCCCTCCACGTACATCCTTTACCGGAATCTAAAGTAAAACCCAACGGTAGAAACCGATTCAAATGCAAATTACCGTGCCTCAGCAGGGTAGCACGGCTTCGGCAAATAAAAACAAAAAAAAGGCCAAGTTTTCCTCGGAAACGGTAAAAATGTACCCCCAACGCTCGCAATCGCAAGACAATGCGAGCGACCCACGCACAAGTGTAAACCCAATATTTCCAAGCTCTCAAAGAAAAGACATAAAAAAAAATTTCACTACCCACCCGTAACACGGGGAAGATCGGAAGCTCGAAAGGCAGATGCGCTCGATAATCTCGAATATTAAGGCCACGTCACGCGTAGTATTTTCGGGCTGATCGATTTCCGATGGCGCGCGACCTGTTCCTCCCCCCTTTTCGCCGTACAGCCATCAAGAAGGGAGAGCCTCCGTGGACTCACTCGAGCGTCCCGATTTTCCAATCGACTTCAGTTGCCGGTCCTTTTCGCCCGAAAGCTCCCCCTCCCGCTGTTTGTTCTCCACCGCTGCGCTTCTTATTTCCCGCATCTCCTTCGTCCTCCGCGTTGTGTTGCGAGAGGCTAACGATGGATCCCGGGATTGCTCGTAAATTGAATTAATGCACGGACGCGCTCGTGCGTTAAAAGCAGGGATTAGCTTTCGTTGTTCGGGCTACATTATCCGGGCTGCCCTTGTTTTTCCAATCAAAGTTTTTCACTCGGTGCGGTGATCGATTATCGGCCCCGGGAAATTGCGCGCGCGATTTTCCACCCACGCGGACTCGTCTTGAATTTATTTTACGGCTTCTTCTCGCGCCGGTGTTATCTCTTAACGAGCGCGTGTCGTACACCCCACTTGTATCTTCGCTTGGAATCTCGAGTCGGGCCTCGTGTTTGCTCGTTTCTCGTTTTCTTTTTTTTTCTTTTTTTTTTTTTTTTTTTTCATGGGAAAAAAACTGTGCTATCGCACGTTGAGTATTTAGTTCAGTACATGGAGGATGCGCCCTCCGACACTATATTATAAAAACTCGGCTTTTACTTTTTATTTTAGTCTGTTCGGTCTGAGGATAATGAAAAGCCCATAATTGTACTCGCTTTCTGGGTTGCTTGAAAATATCGGTGGCCATTGGCGTTTTGTCTTTTTTGATGAAACACAGCGTACGGAGAATAACGAATAAAAGTGCTACGGAACCGTTCATTCGATACTTCGATCGGTGGTGTATTTTTAATCAAACCTTCAAATGGCCTCGATGATTGATGGTTTAAATGTACGAAAAATATTCCATATTGCGTTCTCAAAGATGCATGGAATAGAAAAAAAGAAAAAAAATCGGTCCATCCTATAAAAGTAAGAGTAAAATTTCGTCTTGAGCTGCAATGCGATTCTGGAGCTTTTAGGAAGCACTACTTGCTCCCCGAATGGATGATTACAACTTAAGGGTCATTAGGAAGTGTATGCCCGTGGAGTGGTGCTAAAGGCCCTTGGGTAATGATAGAATAACTCGAGCGCGGCGTGTACCTGCCGGTAAAAAATGTATATCGTTAACGTCTGCCTATAGTGAAATTCCGCAAAACCTCACATCAGCTCTTCCTAACGAGATTTCACTAATGCCTTTATGAATGGAACTGCCGAAATTTGGGTGTGCCATTTTCATTTCGACCTTCTTCCTTTACCCTGGCACGTTTGATGCAAAGTTCAGTTACCAGGAGATTGTGACTTTCTTTCCCTCAACGACGTATCAGATTTATTGTACCCTGATTTAAGGGCGTTCAGTGCTTTAGCAAGAGTTTCTACTTTACCAACTACCTCATTTTCATCAGTTTTAACGATGTATTAATTTCCATGCAAAATTATCAGAAGAGTTTAACAGCTTAGGACATCAGTCAGGTCAAAGTCCACTGCAGCTAATGAAAAATCGAGAGAGAAATAATAGTTTGGGATCTTCAGAGAGTGCTCGATGGATAAATCGATGTGAACTTCGTTATTCTCTCTCGATTCTTCACTGTTTGCCATAAAAGCTAACTTAATTAGTCCTTCAAGTGTTATTCAAAGTGTTAGCTTTGTACCTCTTTTTTATTATTTAATATAAAAAAATAGGTACATTATGATAAATTCCAATAAATAAACATAAGTTCGCCAATAAGGTAGAAATATACTGACTCATTGTAATAAACATAATTATTCATGTAATCTTGTCAGAGTTTTCTAAAACGTTGATCGATCAGCCTCACAGTCCAAGCATCATTAACGGATATTAGAGTCAATGCCGCGTTATCAGGCCAAACTCAGGCCCCTGACACACAGACATCGATGCCAAGCTCGAAGCGAGGAAACCATCGTGTGCGCAAACAGTTTTTTCCCCTTCTTTTCTCGAGTAAATGCAAAATAATAGGATTGCCCGCTTACTCCCTGCCTCTGGCACCCTAACGAAAGAAAAAAAAAACGAATGCAGGTTAAGCAGCGATACTCACCCTCACCTCGTTGCGTTCGTTAACTACTGCTGATTATCGAGCACCGTAACAAGGTGAAGAATCAAGGTATAGGGGGAAAGCCGATTGTGATAAGTTTACTGTGCCACGAGGCTCGAGCATTAGCGTAAAGCCATTTAAAAGCAGGGGAAGCGATTTGCGGGCGTGCTGATGCATGTGCAAGCGTCTTTTTTTTTCTCTCTCTCTCTTTTTTACCTTGACAAGTTCAATGAAGCACGTGGAATTTACATTCGTCGTAATGGTTAAATGGGTACCTCTATTTTTACGTTCATGATTTTCTTGCTTTTTTGCAAACTTGACATTAAAAAAAAGGTGAACTTTACTGACTGACCTACTTCCATACGTCTTTATTTTTCATTTATTATGCAGCTGTTTTGACGTGGTATGAAGAGAAAGTCCGCCAATCTTTGAGGAATCGATCAACCTGAAATTCAATGTAATCCGTCACGTAATGAAAGATATAAGTTGAACCGTGTGTGGTTCTTTGGTTCACTCTTTCATGATTGTGGGATGTATAACTTTTATCTTTTAATAAATAAGGAATTAAACTCGATCTTAGCTTAATGGATTCCTCAAAGTACCAACTTGGTGGTTCTGCACTTCCGAGAGGCTGCACACTTCATTTTTCATTCAAAATCTTTCAAAGGTTTTAGATGTTTTATTAGAACTTTACAAGTGCCTATTACTTTTGAAGCCATTAAAAAAAGACTCCAAGTTATTATAAAGACTCTGACAGTCATTCAAAGGGGTGGGGTCCGAAATAACGACAGTTCACTTCAATTTTGCAGTAAAACTATGAATGTTCATTTCAGCGACGTATATTTCGACGACAACGATAGCTCAGTGCAGCGACTGTTCGTTATTTCGACAGCCAATCACAAGGCAGTTCGATTTAACTTTTCACTTATACTGCTTCGTGATTGGCTATCAAAATAATGAACAGTCGCTGCACTGAGCTGTCGTTGTCGTCAGAATACACGTCGCTGAAATGAACATTCATAGTTTTACTACAAAATTGAAGTGAACTGTCGTTATTTCGGACCCCCCCCCCCCTCATTCAAAGTCTTTCAAAGACTTCAGAGTGTGGAGCCCCTCGTCTTCGTCATTATACGTCAAACCAGCTGCATGTTGAGGATGAAAATTTTTAGCTCAGTAAGGTAGAAAGTCTGAATAATATATTAAATGCCAATAACCAAAAAAAAAAAAGGTTCCTGTGCTTTCGTTTATTTTAAACCACCTAATTTTACGTAGTTTACGATTATTATAGGATGAATACCCTAGAAGCTCAGGATTATATCTTACTATACGGTACAGGAACTATAAAGTAAATTTTTTTTTTTTTTCAAGAAAAAGTACAACAGTAGTAATAATAAAGTTCAAAGGGGAATTTCACCCTCCGGATAAAAGTTCGAAAAAAAGGAGCAAAGAAACTCGTGAGAACAAAATGAATACATCCACGGGGAAAAAGTAGAAGGACCGACTTCTTAAAACTATGGTGGATTTAGAATTCTAATGTGCTCTGCGAACTAAAAGTTTTCTCCTACAATTATCAACGGGTTATCATTCCCGAAGCAGAAAATTGATCATTCACACCTGCAGCTTGAATGTAAGAAGCGTTGAGAAACGTCAGGTCGGAGCACCCCAGGATGTTGTTTCGTTAAAAAGGGTCCCTAAAAAGGGAGATTTTTCGAGTTCCAAAAGCATAGTCGGTGGGCTACATCTACGGGTTGAAAGAGCAACTCTTTGGAAATAAAGCGCGGAGCTCGATAAATCCTCAGGACCCGTTGATTCATGGGGTTCTGGTGGCACGACGATTCCCCAGCGCCGATCCCTCTTTTCCCCGCCATTGGGCAATCTTTACGGCTGTGTATATACGTTGTCCAGCGCGGACGAGGCGAAAAGTTTATTGCCCACATATTTTCCTCACGCGAGTCTCCTTCGACTTTTACCAAATGACACTTTAACTCGGGCATCGAGCTAAATTGCTGTCTGCACTTTTAGGGGAATTGAAATTGCACCACGATTAGCTCATTATTCTTGAAAGGTCTTATACTGCTTTTTTTACTGGTCATGTTAATTTTTATGACCAAAACAGTCGGTTTTTTTAGCAGTGATAAGAATTTGGTAGTTCTAATTATCCGTACAATAGAAACTTTGAAAAAAAAAAAAAAATATGTATTAACATGGTTGCCACGTAAGAATAGTTAAATATACAATTTGGTTCAAAAAAATGTACAAAGAAAAGGTACACATGAGAACAGCTTATCGTAAAGTTTCGATTCTACTCCGTTCAACTCCGTCGATTTAATTATAGTCCAGCACGTGTAGCCTTGTGCTCTTTTCATGAAAACTGCTTAATTTCATTAAGAAGCTCTTGACCCGAGCGGAACCAAGTCAATCACTTTAAAAATCGAGTACAAAGTCCAACTAACAATAACTGCCGTATTTTTCCACTGACAAAAAAAAAACAAAAAAATCAATCAACAAATTTTTCTTTGCTTGGTATCGTTGATGAAAACAGAATACGGATCTCGGTGTTGATCACCTGTCGAGAGCAGACGCGCAACGATTTTCCTGAAACCCATCAGTCGCTTCTCGTCCATCTGTGCTATCTGCGAGGTATGTGTGGTACGAACCCGCTCGGGATGGTTTATTTGTGTATACGAGAGAAGGATTATCTGAAAAGCTGTCTACTGATTCGTCAGTTGGTTAAAATGACAGTTGTGCGTTGTGCTGTTTGAAACTCAGCTTATCGAACAAAAGTGTCTTGGTATGCGACTAAAAATGTTCAAAAAGTGAACGAAAATCTGTGGGCTTGCGAGTTCTTCAATAGGTATGGATTAAGAGACATGTAAGCTTGTTTTTCTGGTAACAATTAAATAATTTAGGTAGTTTCATTGAAATTTCGCAGTTTCTAATTCCTACGTTTTTGTAACTATATTTGATTTTGTAGTTTTTTAGGGGAGAAACCTAATTACGCTCACTTGATATAAAGTACACATGGCACCAGTTGATTGCTACATTTTATGTCCCATTACGCCCGATATTTTCTAACATTGAGAGTATGGAGGCCAATTCAGTTAACGTACAAGATTTAAAGGGTACACGGAATGTATTTACAAATTTGACATGACATCTCATAGAATTCGTCGAACCAGTGTAGTAACTGCAGATTTCGTAAAGACCCAGTAATTCAGTGAGGATAAACGTGCAGGTAAACAGTCAAATAAGTCAAACTATGTAGTGTCACATTGTTTACAAATATTTGACAAAGAGCCGAGAATAATACACCATCACTATCCAGACGACGTACTCTTGGCACGACTTTTTATTTTAAATATCGCGTAGCGAAAAGCAACGATAGATATTTCGAGCAGGCCATCAAAAATATAGTGCAAGACTCTCGTGCAAGTTAATTTGTCGAGAAGTTTACGGTGCGAGGAGCAACTTACGTATAGCTTTAGCATTACGTCACTGGTAACATGAGTATTAAACCTGAAAACGGACACTACATTGTGTTGATTCTATGAGTGGTGTCATTATTTTGGATGTAGATCACATAGTAATAATATTTGTAACATAAAAAGTAAAATTTTTTTTGCCTCAATAATTTTAGGTAAGCCATTTCTGTTTTTACAGGGCACATAATACCGCCTCCTTAGTGCCTTGTTCATAGAAAAACGTAGTACGAAGGAATGAAAAGGATTTTTATGGCATAGTGGACTGTATATATGAATCGCTAGCTGGGCTCTTCGGTATGAAGTGCTAGAAATGTCAACTATACGTACGAGTACGGCTACTATTTACTGTTTGCGCACTTAAGTATATATCAGACAGCATAAGTACACAGTCAATACATGTAAGAGCGCAAGTATCGTAGCGGTGTTCGTCTATATCAGAGAGTACGACACACCGAAGAGCCGAGCTAGTGATCGAGGATACAATGAGTTTAATGTACCTTTTTGTAAAAGTATTACTTTTTTTCTTTCCCCTCTGCCCTTCTGTAGATGAGACGCTGAGTAGTTTTTGACCTATATACATGTCATCGCGACAAATTCGAATGGTTATTGTTATTACGATTGAGCTACGTCATCGTTCAACCGCTTTTTGCATTTCAAGTGCTGTGGCTTACACATATACGGCACATACTTTTATTTTTACTTTTGACTAACCGATTGATAATTGAATTTTTAACTGTACAAACGGGATGGTAAATATGTAAAAAGATTCATGATCCAAAAAAGGTTCTCATTGCAAAAAAGTCGGTGTCAACCTTTGTCGCGTTACGGCAACTTTTTACCAAAGCGTATAACTGGACATTAAGAAGTTTTACATTAATCTGTCGCAAAAAGATTACCCAGTTTCGATTTCAATCAATAGTACGAAAAAAATGCACAATGTAATGAAGTTAAAAAAAAAAAAAAAAAATCAAACGAATCCGAATTTAACAGCCAACTCGTAGCAGCATTACCGTCAAGTACCAAGTTCTACTTGGGGTATCTTTAAAACTAATGTAGGTACTTATCTGGTCTAATTTTAAGGGTACCTAAAGTATAATTTGAAATTTGATGGTATCGCTATTACGAGTTGGCTACTAGTTTTACTTAAAAATCAACGCCATTTAAAATCTCAGACAGTACATATATATATATATATATATATATATNTTGTCCGTGCACGGAGATGAATATATATATATATAATTTTGGACAACAAAAGCTCCAAAAAAAACGTCCAAGCACTCGTCAATCCGGGCGCGTTTCATCATAATTACATTTAAATAGATCAAGTCGACCATGCGGAATTTAATAACCTGGGCATCGGCATTTCCACCCAATAAATTTTCCCAATGACGAAATACACACCGGCTGCCGCAGTTTCTCCCGCTTTCGCTGCGCACACCCAGAGCTCTCGGTGAAATCGTCGAGGAAAAGCCTCGTTGTTCGCGACTCACTGGGAATTATAAAATTTTCGCAAAAACAGGCGAAGGAGGGACTGATGGGGGGTGGGAAAAAAGTCCGAGCAAGCTGAGAAGACGAGAATAACGGGAGGAAAGAAAAAAAAGCTCGAGATACTCTCGTGGGGCATTCGTGAGCAGAGGCTCGAAACTCGCAGGAGCCATCGGAGAGGAGGAACTTGTCGAGGGTATTTTTGGACCAGGGAAAGAGAGAGAGAGGGAATATGACAGTGCCATTCGCACGCCGCGTCTCGAACTTGTCCCTCTTCCGTTTGCCTAAAACAACAGTAGCCACAGTCTGGCTCCGGGGAGCGGCCAAACTTTCTCTACCCTTGTCCGTCTCTCTCTTTTCTACTCCTGTGTAGCGACACACCACCAATTATTCACGCTTCGCTAGTGAACAAGAGAGAGAGAGAGTTGGAGCTCGACGGTCGGGGTCACGGGGCGTGTGTATAGCAACTTGTAAATTTGTAAAAACTCTGCGGGAGTGATGCTGCGATGCGGAAGTAATGAAAATTAAATTCCCACGAAAGAAAAGGAAAAAGAGCGACAGTGATAAGGTGTGCTGGTGCTGCAGTGTTTTTGCTTTCCACGCCCTGCTTCGTCATCATTCGTTTTGTTCGTTTGTTTGTTTAAGCAATTTTATAATTATAGTGTTTCTCTGTTCTCTATGTGCAGTTATCTAAAATAGCGCCACCTGCACGGCAAGAAGAGGCAACGATGGAAAACACAATTACATGGCCTGTTATATGGACTGCAAAATTTGTTAATTGTTTTTCATAGTTTTAATGCATTTTTAATATTTAAAGTATCGATTTTCAGTGTCGAGAATTTGTTTGAAATACTTTAAGTTTCGGAAATGCATTAAAACTACAAAAAAAAACCAAGTTTTGCAGCACATAAAAGGCTGTGTAATTGTGTTATGCAGCATCGCTTTTTCTTGCCATTCAAGTGGAGCTGTTTAAGATTACTGCTCACAGCGAGAAATACTATCATGGAAAGTCTTACAACAAAATTGGATTTTTCAAATCAATTTGAAAGAAATGTTGCATCATAGAAAATAGGCTTTTATTCGAATTCATTGATGAGTAGCTAGCAGTAATGCGTGCTTAATTTTTCAAGGTTACCTCTGTTATGTATTTTCTACGTCATTGGACGAGCTTTTCTTTCGTCTCAGGGATACTCACAGCTCGGGGAAGGGAGGCACAAACTTTGCTCTTAAGACATACAGTTTGGGAAGTCACTCTATCGTGCTGAACCCTACATTTCTACGAACTGAACTCATGCTGGATTTTCTTACAGCTGGGTTGTACAATAACAGCATTTTCACCACTAGTAATAGTTATCGTTGTACATCTTACAAAAAAATGGCCTGATTGTTACTTGTGTCATACCACACTGTCGTCTTGAAGCTGATTTTATCTGCGGTGGGAGTAAGAGATCCAAAGTGATAATTTTGTTTTTTTACATGTCCGTTAGAAGCATAATTAATATCACCCCGAAGCTAATTATTCAAAGGGAATAGTCTCTTATATTTCGTAAACTGTGATGATTTTCCGTTATTGTCCACGGATTGTTTGGTGGTGTGACATTCAAGGCAATGGCTCTTTTACGCATAAATTACAAAAGGCTGTGACAGACGCCAACTGCAACTTTATTTATTGTTTCTTTTGTTCTTGTACTACAAAAGCTACGTTGTAACTACAATAGCTCTGCTTTGGTGTAGTGGATGTGGCTAATTTATAACATAACTCGTAGCTCTATACACTTGGACCAAGATATAATTTCATTTTTACAGATAAAAATACTAAATATCTGCGCCAACTCAAACATTAAGTGATTGTCCTACGGACTTATTATCACATCTGTTATCATGACAAAGGAACAAGTAAAAAGGATTTAATATTTAATAAATATTATAAAATTTTAAAAAATATAATTTTTTCATCTTCGATTATTGTGCTTCATTCTGATTGATGTCACACAACTGGTTGACATAAAACCATTTCCTGTCACATCTGATTTTCTGAATAACGTGAGCTCAATAAAGTCATCGTTGAGACTAATAAAACTTCTCTCTGATAAATATTTACTGTTTTCCCGATTAACTCCCCTCTGATCATACTTTATGTTCTTACTTGACACACTGTTAACCCTCGCGTTAACCAAAAAAATTTGACCAAGATAAGCTTCAGAAAAGAAAGCCAATCCATTCGTGAACATTAAACAAAACTTTTTTTCGTTTCTTTCTCCTATAGAGTATTTGATATCGATACGTGCATGGGGCTCGCCTCGATCCCGAATTTCTATACATTTGTAAGGTAACAGAGTATAGCTAAGGATCTTCCAGGATCTTATTCCGCCTTTGCGCACGTCCCGTTTGAATTTTCGGCAAACACATGTGCTGTAACAGACAAGGAAGGGGAAGGCGAAAGAGGTTTGTAATACGATTACCTATACCGCTGGACCATAAACTTAGGTAAACTTCTGTATACAACGTATACAAGTGTAAGATGGATACAGCACGTTTCGCAGTAAAGCTGGGAAAATTCGACGCATAAAGAGAGAGAGAGAGAGAGAGAAATAAGAGGATGCATGGATGAACGATGGGGCCCAATTACGTCTTTCCTATTTACAACTGACTTACTTCTCTTTCTCTCTCTCTCTCTCTCTCTTCGTCCTATCTGCTTGGGAGCATCTCTCTTCTGCCCCTATCTTGGATGGAGTTACAACCTCGGTCGCTGCCTGTACCCTCTCTCTGTCCCTACTTCTCTTTTTATAGCCTCTTTGTCCGTGCACGGAGATGAAAGTGCATGCAATATTGGGAGAAAAGAGAGGAAGGTGGAGGGAGAAAGTGGCTTGAGCTTGCGACTGGTAATGTGGGTCTAAATGTTGCACGGATTTTCGGAGAATGAGCCCTTGATCCTTATCTTTTTCGGCTGGTTTGCTGCTTGGTTATCTTTCCCTCGCTCTCGTTTACTTTCTAGGTTACAAGGGAAGATCTTTGTCAGATATAGTCAGGCTCTTATCTACTTTTTTACACATCCAAGTTTGTTTTTTTTTTTTTTTTTTTTTGTTTTTTTTTGCATTAGCGGTTTGTATTTCGAGTATCTTTTGCATGAAAAAAAATGTGTAAATAAATAAAAGTAACTTAAAAAAAAAACTTTGTCTTAAAGACACGTTCAGACGCTTAAGGAGGTTCTATACATATCGTTGACAATGGTTGAGAGCTCTAATTTAGTTTTTGATTCATTCTATGTGTTATAAAAAACAAACGTACTTTTTTGGGCGATCTCAGCCAGGTAGTTATTAAGATATTTTACTGCGAATTCATGCGATCCTCTGATTTTTATCAGTATCCATACTAACTAGAGAGAAAATCACGATTTTTAAAATAAAAATAAAAACTTTGGTTAGGTTTATAAGATCGATGCATATATGCCATACGAATAAACTGTATTACGCTCTGTCGGTAATGCTGTGAGCTTCCCACACTCCTGACTCCGCTTCGCCGCCCAGCTGAAAGATTGTGTCGAACCTCCTTAAAGATCTTTTTAATTCGACGACAGCCATCCAACGATAACGTAGGTTTGTTCAGATGCTTGTTGAGACCAACAAAAATTAGCTCGATCCTAATCAACAACGGATTCCTTTGTCGTTGAGTGACAATAGTGACTGACGGTATAGTGTCAATCCGCATGACTTGCAACCCCATAATGTATCGAGAGTAACCATTTTTCCAACGCGAAGTTAAGAAATTTTTAAAGTAATGCGTTATGCGTGAGGGTAAATCAACAATTTTAGAATTTGACCTGGAGAAAAAGTGTGACGAAAGTGGATTTTGCTTGATTCTCCCCCTTCACCTCGGACCCCATGACACACTTCCGGTTTCCAAATTGTCGAAGGATTTCTGCAATAATTATTGCTTTCTAAAACTCTTGGACCAAAGAACCACATTTCAAAATATTTTGTTGAAATGTAGATATCATATTAATAAAATGGAATTATACAATGAATACATTCCTCATTATGAAATCGAAATATATCCCCTTTCTTAGTATTGTGTATTACTAATGCTCCCTGAAACAATAACATGCTTTATTTCTGTCTGTATTATTTGGAGTGGTCCAATTGCTCTATGTATTACTTGTTTAAATGGTCATTCATCGAACTTCGAAACAATGCAAGCTTCGCAGCCCATGACTGATTTATCAAACTAAGCCTCTTGTATATCTTTGACTGTAGAAAATTTCTCCTGAAATTCTTTCACGTAGTTTAATGATGCACAAACTCATCTAACATGCCAAAGCATAGATTTCTTATTATAGCTAAGGGTAATTCAATTGATAGTGTCAGTCTCTTGTTCTAGGTCTCTACACTCTACGTTATCTATGGTACAGATTTTTGTATCAAATAATGTTTCACAAAGATCAATGTCCGTAGAGCCAGTACGGTAAACAGACAAACGGGTGAGAATAAAAAATTATGAACCATCGTAGTATGGATCGAAAACAACTGAACTGTAAAATAAAACCTTGTTGAAGGCTGCTGGATAACGAAAAAAAATTTTTTATTGAATATTGAATTAAATCGAAATAACTAGGAGGCTAGTTTTTTGGGAATTAATGAAACCAAATTGGGATGTTCTTCCATGCACGAACCAGACGTTTTATCTTCGTTTTGTCTGAATTTTTTTTACGAATTAAAACTGTTAAGACTGTTAGAAAAGAGGTACGTGTTTTTTTTATTTATGAATTGATTTTTCTGAAAAAGATTAGCGATTTAAAATCCAAGAATTCGATGATTTTTCGCTTATAGACTAATTTCTAAAAATTCATAACTCCGGTTCTATTTCAGCTAGAAATATTTTTTTTCATTTTTTTTAAGGAAAAAATTAAGTTAATTTTCATAAACAAACAGTGTTAATAACAATAATTAAGAAGTTCCGATTCTATTAACAATTAAAATTTTTATTAAGTTTTTGTATAATTATCGTGTTCTTCGTAAAATTTTACATTATAATTGATCTTTTTATTCATCGTGAAATTGTTCTTACTCACGGAAAAGAAATTACTGAGCACTGTCTGATACATCAGTGGATAACTTATAAAAATAAAAATATACTTATAAAAATAACTTATAAAAATGAATAACTTATTCAAATAAATAATAGTTATTTGTTAATGTTAATTCCATTTTTTACTTCAACGTAGTAATTAAATTGTAATTTAAATGGAAGATAAACGTAGTTATGGATTTGTTTATTTTTATTTGTAGTCTATTAGTAGCACACTAACGAGGTGCTGAGTTATCAGTCTAAATAACATGTTATCGAGGTAATTAAAAATAAAATTGTGATTAAGTGTATCTAGCTATTCTTTTCGTTTATCGAACCGCGAAATTTGAGCCTGATACATCTGCTTTCTCATGCGTAAGTGCTTTTCACATTTGTGGTTTATGTGTTAGTAATTGTGACCTTTTGCATCTGGACTAGTGGTTTATTGGCAAGGGGTCAATATAAATTATAGAACAATGTCCGAAAAAAATGTCAAGAAAATTTTATGGTGCAAAATTTTTCATATTTTATTTTTTTCAAATGAACTATAGAACCAAAAAAAAAAAATCATTAACATTGCGAAAAGTAAATGAAAACCAGCTGGTAAGCAATAAATTTAACAGTAACTATGGTGTCCTTGCAACAAAAAATTTGTGATACATGTCGCTTGTACTTCAAGAACACTAAAGATGATATTGAAGGTGAGAAAAACAATGGTCAAGTTGAAATGCTATTTACTAATAATCATGTTTAGATAGTTTAAGGGTACGAGACTTGACTCCAAAAACAAGCTGGGGTGAATAAGAACTTTGAAATTACCAATAAAGATTTTTATTTCTCGTATCCGGAAAATCCTCTCCTAAAAGAATGAGTGTCACGTGACTGTCGACAGAATACGTCGTGATCTGATTGGTCGTGAGTGACGAAAGGCAGTACGTTTAAATGTACACATAAGATTAAGTAGACAAGCGCTGGCTACATTTAGCGCCCTACAGGCTAATCGAGGTCATTTTATTCGTTTGAGCTTAGATTTATTTTTTAAATTTAATCATTCGATTTAAATTAAATAATTATTAGAAATATGTTTAATCAAAAAAGTTTGGGGGGTTGGCACGCGGAGCGCGCAGACAAAGCCCTCTAGTAATCAAAAGTGTCAAGTAAATAATTAGATATCATTATTTGGAAGATTTTCAAATAGCAGCTGAGAGGCACTTTTTTCCAACGTCACCTGATAAAGGACCATGAGACGGAATAGGTGAAAAGTTGAAACGACTAGCTGCTAAAGCTACTCTGCAAATGGTTAATAATCCTATCAGCATACCCAAAGAATTATTTATTTAGGCGTCAAAAGCTCTACGTTGCTCTTCAACAAAATTCATGATGAGTACGAAGAAGAAGAAAACCATTATCTTTCAGAAAGCTACAACAATAAGAGGTACTTTGAAGTATTATTTTACGATTCCGATCTTACTTCAAGAATTGGTAGCAAAGCAATTGTCGATGTATGAAACAAAACCTATTGTTAAAATATTTTAATAAATAATATCAAACATCAATACTGAACGAAAATTTTATAATGTAATTCAGAATGACATACTTATTAAAACCATTATTAAATTTAAAAAAAAACTAAGATCGCCATAAGTATTTTTATTATTCACTTTAATAATGTTTTTTAATTTTATCTTTTTCCTGTATTAATACGTCATTTATTTATAAAATCATTAATAGCAAGTAATATTTTTTGATAAAAAGTATAGAACAAGCATTTTTACTACGATAGAAAACGAAACAAGGTACGAAAATAAGACGTGCAACAGAACCCTCTCACCGATACGTTGCACATCGCTCGATACATTAACTTTTTACTGTTAGTACTGATAATTTTTCCATCAACAAAAAAAAATGTTTTTTAAATAAAATTTCATGTAGAACATGATGTTTGTACTCAAAACTCGTTGTAAGAAATCCATTTAAACATTTTTGGGGTTAATATAATCGAAATTCGTTAATGATTTTTATTGACACAATTTTTTCTGAAAATATGTTGTATCTTTTAAAAAAAAGAAAAAAATTAAAATTTCTAGCTTAAGTAGAACCGGAGTTTTGGAAAATAACCCTACAAGTCAAAAATCATCGAATATTTAGGTTTTCAATTGCTTCTTTTTTGTATGAAAATTCTAATTGCCATAAAAAGGTCAAACAAGTGTTTGGTTTGTAAAAGAACCTCCCATATGGACCTCAACCAATAAAAAAAAAAAAATATTCAGTGTGCAAAATGAAGAATACTTACACTTTTTTGAAAATACACAACCAACTTTTACGCCACGGTCATTCAGTAAGATGGTATTGAGCCTCAGCTTGGGAATAATGTATACCAAAACTAGTATAAAGTCGAAAAAATGGTTAACAAACTGATCTACTCAGTTAGATGTGCAACTATCTACGTACTGGTAGCGTAGCATACAGCGTATTTATACTTTTCAGAAATGCGTCAGTGTAGTCGATAATCTTTCCCCTCTTTTGTTTTGTACCACATAAAAACTATTTAAATCAAGAGTTGCTATTTTGATGAGGTAACACATACGAGTAGTACGGCGAAAAACGTTGTGTGCCGGTCAGTGGCCTGCGTACCCCACCGTTCCACCTGTTATATTGACTGCTTGTATGTTCGTCTTGTAAGTATGTGATAGGCTGATATTCTATCAATAGCAAGATTTTGACACAAATAGTTGGTAAAACGTTGTTTTGAGCTACACATGTTATTTATGAACTCGATGCAACTCAGTTGAAAAGTCCTTATCAGCAAAAATGTGAAAAATAGTTGGATGTATCTTTAGCTATTGTATTTTTGTTAAATCTCTGGGCTAAACAATCAGGAACATTCAAGTATTCTTACAATATTTAATACACTCATTATCCAAATATTTTTCAAAGTTCTGTACTTTTTTCACTCCATTTTATGATAAGCAAGAAATGCTCGCTCAGCGTCAGCGTTCATGAGATTTCCCGAAGTAATGTAAGGTTGGTATTTGACACTCATAAAAACTGCATAATTGCATAAATCCATCTATACTTTTAACTGATCACTTTAAAAGTACAGAATTTTAAAACATATTTGTTAGTCCAGGTCCCGACGTTTTTCTTCAGAAGTTAAAATTAAGTTAAAAAGAAGAAAAGAGGGGATAGCTTGACAAGTCTGTTGACGTGTTTTTAAAAAGTATACTTTACCCGGTATTTCAAATTGTAAAGCGATCAGTTGCACGTCTTACTCGGCAGATCAACTCGCTCTCCATCCTTACGCTTTGTACAAGTATCGGAATTTGTTTTTAACTATCTTCTAATATTCGGGAGGATAAGTTTTTTTTTTTCCTAAAAAATATGTAAATTACGGTACAAGAAAAAAACAGTCCTCCGTGAAAGAGAGTACAAATCTATTATGAAAAAAACCCGATCCCATCAATCACTCTCCCAAGAAAACGATCGTTTTGCGAAGATCGCATAAAATTCAAGTTCCATCGCCGAGATCGCGCATTTGAAATGCAACAAAATCGCATCGTAATTGACACAATGATGAATGTTGGCTCGTTGACTGATCGACTGTTCTTGTATGTACTCCAGAAAAGCGCACCATCATCATCGTCCCGTGCCAACCCCTTTTTTCGCACCTTCGCATTAGAACGAACGAGCTATCAACGTACGTGACTTGAAAATAAAATAACGCGCACCTCATTATCCCCGAGTTTGGTCATCGCCATGATTTTATTTTGTTTACGAGTCATTTAAGTACACTTTTACAAATGTTGTACGATTTTTCTCTTTTGTAAATTATATGTTTTTGCACGAGGAATTAATTATCGCTGATTTTAGTTAGAACTGCCGCAAGATCTTGATCTTGTCTTGTCTCGAAAAATCAAGAGAAGATGGAGAAAAAATTTTGGGCCACGACATTCAAGACAAAACTAACAATATGATATATACCTAAAACCGAGACAAGACACGATTATGATCACAAGATTTTGCCAAAATCTTGTCTCATCACATAAAAGTATAATTATTAAAAGCGAGGCAATTAAAAACTACCTTTCATTAAAACAAAAAATCAAGCAATCACATATTTGTTATTGAAATACAAAAAAAAAGTTACAATTGATTTCCTCGAATGAGCTTTTAATCCATGATTTCACAATTTATGCTTAAACTATCAGAATTTTTAGTGCAACAAACGAGGATGTCTGAAAATGTAGTCCAACTCGAATAGTCAAAAAAATTATCAATACTCAGAAACGACTCCTCAAAAGTCTCGCCTTTTCTTATCTCGTGGCAGCTCTATATTTAAAAACAGATGAAGATGAATTTTAACTGATTCTGAAACCAGTAATTCAAGGCACATCCATGAAACGGTTGCCACATCGATCCGATCCTCTATATTATAATCACACGAATGAACCAAACAGTAGCTCACCATCCCCCGCGATCCCATCGACGCTCCTCTGCAAGCCCCCACACAGTCCTTTTCAAGAGCTTTCTTGCGACTCGTCGAGCACATGCGCGTATAAAACCCTCGCGAATCGAAGGGGCGACTCCATCACGGACCCACGCACCCATGCGTCCAAATACATCGCGTACAGCTCAATCTGTAAACCGGCGTTCACACGCCGCGACGCGGCCAGCCGTTCCGGAAGAGCGAAGCCGATTACCGATTTTTTTTTTTCCTCTCCCCCGCATCCTCCTCTGGTGTCTATATCTCGAGTCCTCCTCTTCGCGTGCCACGGGGCGTTCGTCGATTTTTAACGAGCCGAATGTTTCGCTACGGCGCGCGCGGCGTTTGTTTCGTCCGCCCGTGGAGGGGCTGAAAGGCTGGCTCGGTTGCTTATTCCTGCCGCTGCGGGCAACTTTTTAACGAGAATTATGAGATAACTTTGGCTTTCCACCCCCACCCCCTGGCGCCTTGGTTTCCAAAGCAAAAAGTTAGAGGGGCAGGGTCGGTTTCGTTCGCTGCCCGTGACGGGGCTTCCCTTTGTTTTGCTCGGTGGTGCTCCCCCTGCTATCTCCCAGACAGTAGGACTCTGCTACTCGAGCTTTCTTTTTATTAATTTTTCTTTTTCTTTACTCAAGTTATTATTTTTTTTTTACAATATTCGGTCAGATGGTTTTTTTCTACTCTAATCTTGTCACTTTTTTCGGCAAATCTGACTCATAGTACCATCCATCCCAGCAACGGTTGGCTCTACAGATACGCTTGAGGCTTTCATTTACAAAAATATATCCTTTTGACAGTAAAAAAAAATGTATCTTTTCCTCGATTCGCTCAAATGTAGCCTCATTCTCTAGTATCCAGGCTTTGTTGACCCACGAAAGTACCAACACTCCCTTCACCTTGTACAGCCAGCGTTAATCTCCACGGTACTCACCCCCATCGTGACTCGGCAGTAGCCTCAACCCTCTGCCTCCTCCAGGTTGTCGTGTCCTCGACGTCGCGGTCGTATATGGAATGCTTCGCGTGTACACGTCAGCGCGTTCATTTGCGTGTCGGCGCACCGGAAATCACTCGAGATCGGCACTCTTGATTTGGCTCTCCGCTCGATGCATGCTCGAGGCAACCGAGGATCTTTGAACTGTCTCTCTGGAGGTGTGTTGTCCGCTAACGGTTGAAAATGGGAGGGGAAAAGTGGTTGGACGAGGATTTTATTTGAGCATTGCTCCGTTGGCGAAGACGAAATGAAAATTCCCTCTGCCGTCGGTGAACCATCAGTTTCAACTTTTAGACTGGATGATTATTCACTCGGTCGTGTAGAAAAGGCTACTTACGTGGCTGCGGAAGTAGCCAACGGAACGTCACTGCGTCAGAAAAAAAGGTTCCCCCACCATCGGTTTAGAAAGTGACGCTTCCGTTTCCGTTAGACAAAAAGTGCATCGTCCACATGGTCATGAAGAGTTCAAGCGAGAATAGTTTAATATTGTGTGTTTAATAAAAATTATTATCGGATGACTGTCATTTTTTGGCATTCACTGACAGCTAACACTGCTATAAGTACAATCACACGTGAAAGCATAAGAAAAACATGGTAATTGTTATGTTAAATTAATATTTCGTTGACTTCCGTCGATACGTTACGTCGAGTTCCACATCCGTGTAACATGTAACCGCGGCCTAAGAGTTGTTGGGTACGTCTGTCGAATGACAGGGAGAAAAATTATTTTTAAATCGATTACTTTTTTCATACCTTATTTAGGATTTCCGTATAAAATCAATGCTTTTTTCCGAAATACAAAAAAAAAGACGTAAAGTCAACATAACACCATACTTGCGTGGCTATTGTTTGAGTCATGGCATCACTTGCACATGTCAATGAACGCGGCTTTAATGTCAACAATCATAAAATTGAAATTATTTTTTAAGCTGTGATACAGATCCAGAAATAAGTCAAGTTCAATGATCTTCCTTTTACAATACAAAATATCCTCAAACGAATAAAACTTTGTAACTTTTCAATTGGTTTATCGTGATAGATTATGTTCTCTCTAAAGTTTGATCAGTCGAATTAGTCAATATTGACTAATTATAATTGAAAAGTCGTTTACTTATTGTGATAAGTCAACGAAATTTTACTGATTCGCAGTAAAATTTGACTGATTCAACTTTAGAGAGTTGGAGTAAAAAAAACCAATGCATGAACTTGAATTGTTTTTATCAAGCGGTGATAGATGTCCAGAAATAAATAAACAGGCTAAGATTTATGAAAATCGGTCAAAGAAATCCAAAGATTCAAGCACCATCGTGAGATTATGCTATTTTGATTCTAAGCATCATGCAATGTATTTATGTTATGCTACCCCAATATTAAATTTTTCAGCTATTACAATGCTAAATTAGATTTACTTTTCATATTAAAATACTCCGTGTGTAAATATCTGTAAATTTCAAAATATGTGTACTTATCAGCCCTTCAAAAGACTCGCTATTTTGGCGTGGAGACACCTTGCACCAGTATTTCCCACGGAAGGATCAAAAGTCTAAAAAAACTTATATGCCGTACGCGTTACACATCGAAAAAAGTGTAGGTCAAATTCAACTCGAGCTAAAAAAAAAAAAATCCACCCTGGGGTCAAGCGGTCGCTTTAAAGTTTCCCATTCAACTTTTTACGAAGCACTACCTTTTTTTCTCCCTTCGCCACCACTCATCCTCCAACTTTTCACTTTTCCGTCACCTCCACACACTCATGCTCCATTCGCAAACTCGCATCAAACAGATGACACCCGTACAGCGAATTTCCAACACCGCACGCGTGATTTTTTCAAGCTCCCGTGCAAGCTCACAAAAGCATCTGCAACAATCGGGGAAAGCGAAAAATATCTTGCTACCTTTTCTTTACTTTGTCTCTCTTTCTCGTAATGAAGTATCCAAAAATATCCTTCTTTTTGAGTCTCCTTTGCTCGTACCCATGTATTTATATGGTGAACTTTGACTTGGCGTCGACGCAAGTCGTTAAACGGCCTCCCCTTGTTACCGGAGCTTTTCCACATGTACTTCAAATAGTCGAGATTCCACTGGCCACTCTGACACTTACCAGACTTGGATATGGACCTACTAGTAACAGGTGACCGAATAATCATAAATCTTTGGCGAGACAACGCATCCAAAATGCCACATTGTTATTCTGTCTCAGTCTCACAATTGTGCCCAGTTGGGTAAGACGGTCTTTGGATTCTGATTTTTATGGTATGATGATGGTGCTTCGGAACCATTCGACATAGATCGCATCTTTTACCCTCCTTCCCGTTTCATTGTAGGATACCAATTATACGATACGATTTGATATTTTTCTACAATATCGTATTGATATAGAAAACTAAATAATTCGGTATCGTATTGATATCGACATGGAAATATTGGCACCGTATAGTCAGTATTGGAATCTCGATAATCTTATATAGACTACCAATTATCTTTATGAATCAGTTTTTTCTTACAAAATGACAGCAGTGCTTCAAAAAAAAAAAAAAAAAAAANAAAAAAAAAAAAAAAAAAAAAAAAAAAAAAAAAAAAAAAAAAAAAAACCGTGAACGGCGTCAAAATGGAAAAATAGTTTTTCTCGTGAGTGAAATGCTCTGAATGAAATATACGTTATGTACGAATCTTCTTATCCTTTAACAGTAAAGTGAAAAAAATTACCAATTATATCTGGTCGAGTTAAAAATCATTTATACGAACTACTGTCTTTCTTTGCAGTGCAAGCACCTACATAAAGACAAACACATCTACGTTGGACCTCTCCTCCTAATATACAAGATTTCAGTAACGGCTTGAAATCATAACCAGTAAAAAGTTTAACTAGCACACGGGGATCGAAGCTCGTGAGATGCAAAGGCATGAGAACACCTACCAGTTCAACGTGCAGGGGTGTTAAAAAATATACGACTCGACAGTTTTGTAAGAAAAATTGTAGTCCTTCGAAACTCCATTGAAATTTGTTTACGGGAGCAAAGTTCCCGAATGCGCCTCGCGTGTCTGCAAGTTTACCTCACAGACGCTCGTTCAATAATGACGTGCTTCCAATTTTTTTTCTCTCTTTCTCTGTGCCTGGAAACGCAAGGGTTGAAAAAGTTCTTGAAAAACTTCAGTGGAGTTTATCAGAATTTTTTAGTTCCACACGGTAGAAAGCAATATTTTTACGATTATTAATTATTGCACACCTTGTCGCTAAACTTTTATGATATTTTTCCATGCACTGGTATTAGAGCACTACCTGACACAATTAAAAAGAAAAATTTATTACAATTCCCATTTGCGGTTTTTCAACACACAACAGTGCAAACTTGTTGCAAAATCGTGAACTGACATACTTAAGAGAGCGATTCTGAAAGCTAACATAAATTGTCTCGGTCGTTAGTTATAATTAACCTCAACATTCGTAGTTTCATATCCTCCATCATTTGAGCAATACGCACTCTCGCATAAGGTAATGGGCCCAGTTTTAAGACAATTTTAGAATCCATTCCTGTCAAAAGACATTTAATAATCAAGCTTATTATGTAACTTTAAAAAAAAAAAAAATGTTGTTATAAATTTCAAAACCTTTTCTTTATTATTATAAATAAATAGTGTCATTTTCTTATAAAATAAAATAGTTCGTAAAGAAAGGTTGAGTATGTCACTGTCTTAGAAACACATATAGATAGAAACATAACCTCAAAACTGAGTGTACCACATTATTGAACACTTAAATACACTGAATTAGCATTGCGTCTTATAATTAGGGACATATGTCCCAACTTTTGAGACACACGTCGTATAAATAGGGACAAGCGTAATTCTATCAATTATTTCAATTTAATATTTATCAATAAGTTAAATTGAATTTGTTAAATTGTATTTTCATTCAGAATGGTCGTTTTTATCCATACTTATACAAAAAAGTTTAAAGATTCACTTAAAATTGAAAAAATTTTTTTGGAAGTCTCGAAATTGGGCGCGTTATCTTATCAACTCCTCAAAAAAACGTGTAAAAATCAACCATTTCCCAACAAACCTTAGCATTAATCTAAAAACACTGATAAATACTCCCACTTATCACGCCGGATACACCCATAGGATCCATCTCCCAAACACCAACCCTTCCAGACACATAAGAATCCTTCCAATCCAAAGCGGGTGCAAATTACTTAATCCAATAGCTCCTCCGTCCTCCTAAACGGCTTAATAAATCACATCAAAATTCCACTCGAATAAACACCTCCCACACCCCCGCCACTGTTGCCTCCTTCCACCTTCACCGTCTCTTACATCTCGCTACGAATTCCCGGGCGGAAATTAAAAAACGAGCGAGAATTCACCGTCTCCTCGCCGACGTCTTTCCCCGTCATCTGCAATTCGTTAACACAAAAAGACACCCCCCTCTCTCTGCCCTTCCAGCGAATCTAAAGAACGGCTGAGCGTCTAGACGCGCGCGGCCCAAATCCACCTGGATCGGAATACCACCTCCCCCCGGTTTCCCCCGTGGGTACACAGAAAATCCCCGCTTGGCTCGCTTGCTATTCAGTGTGGCGCAGTTTGATCCCGACAGCAGTTGGCCCGCGTGGCGGCAAAGGGGGACAAGGCCAAAGGAGAAGCAGGAGGTAGAGAGAGGGAGAGAAAGTGAGCTGGATCCTCCTTGAGGTGGAATGCATTTCCATACAATTTACCCCCTGCCTTTGTGTGTATAAGGTGATACAAGGTAGCCCCGGATAAGCCGTAAATCATATAGCCACTTCCTCCTACGTGGGTGGGTGTATACCATACAGTCCCTTCCTTCGTGCCGACTACCCGGTGTCTTTGCCCACCTCCTTCTTGTCACCTCGGTAGCCTCCTGTACTGGGGATGCCGCTCCTACCCAGGTGTCTTTTTATCCTACACCCAAAACGTTCTGGGTGCACATTTAAATACTATTGTTGCCTCGGCCATACTTTGCTCAGCCTCACAAGTGTACGAGTCCATTTGTAGGTACCAGAACGCATTGTATCTGAGACACTCAACTTGGGTAACCATGACTGTGGGCAAAACGTGTCGTGCGAATATTATTTCAAAGATTTAATGTTTGTGACAACCATTTGGTGAATCTTACCTAACTTGTAAGTGGGAGATGGTCGTACATGTATTTTCGTCAAAATCCAAAGTTGGATTAGTTAGAACCCAATTGAACTCATGTACACTGCAGAGGCAGCGTCACAGTTTTCTTCGAAATTGCAGCTGAATACCCATCAGAGTCCCTATAGAGCTTTTTTGCAACTCGTTTGTCCACGTTCTTCGTTACTTTGGCAAATGCACACCCACACACTGAGTTTCGGGAAACAATCGCGAGCAGTTGAGAAACCAAACTCAACCTGTCGAAATCCCTCTTCGTCAATGGCAAACAGGCTAGAGAAGAAATATACGTAAGTACTCCGATCGCGATCATTGCGCTAAGAAAAAAAAAAAGAAATCCGAGCTCCAGCGATCAATTCACCTTCTACAACTGGGTATAGTAACTGAGATCGACGATCGAGGGATTGTTCAGCTTCGAAATCCCTACACGACCACACGGGGATCGCTCAATCACTTACACACATGCGCCCAGAGTGGAAGCTTGACCCGCAAGACTCCAGAACTTGGAAACGCGCGAGGAAAAGGAAGATAGAGAGAAGTTGACGGGGGAGTTTGCAAAGTCCGATACTCGCTCGTTGTATACGCACACAAGAGGAGAGGATGGCGTACGTAAAAGAGAGCGAAAATGCATGCAGTTTGCGAGCATCTCCGGGAAACCGTCGTTGGACTCGGCAACCCCCGGGGCTGGGCCAAGATATCGCTCGGAAGCTGTTGGCCGCAAGCTGCGCGCACACGTCGTCCAACTTTCCGAAGCTCCTGTGTCGTCGAAGAGTATTGCATACGATGACTGTATATGCATCCGTGTACGTATATATACATATAAGCGCTTGAGATGTATCCTGGGACTGACTTTTCTGCATCTCTGTGTGGCGCACGGATATGGCATACGGAAGGTAGAAGGAACTTTTCAGGCGTATACGGAGACTTGGCTATGCAGGGGGGTGGAGTCGCGAAAATACGTCGTTGTTGGAGATGTCGATATCGTGATAATCTAAAGCGGTTTTTTTTATTTTTGAATATACACAGCTCGAAAGATCAATGGTAGCGAAGGCTTAATGGAATTAAGTCAACTTGATTTGGAAAAATTTAGAAACCTTACTTAAATCGTATCATTTCCTATACGATTTTTTGTTTAAAGTTTCGAGATTTCGTAGCTATCGCAGACAAAATATTTAACCGTAAAACTAAGTCATATAAGGGAAGTATCTTAGCTACTGCGGCATCGTCCAATGTACCTTCGTAAACACAACATTATTACTGCAAAGTACCAAACGTAAAGTTACCAAAAAGCAAGAATCGCACTGAATCGCAAACAATAACAACCAAAATGAGAACCAGTCCTAAAGCCAATCAAATTCACCGGTCTCATCTCAAGCACATCGATAGCAAAGCAAATAATCCTCGGTAACGAAAAGGACCCTCGAAAGACTCGAAAAGCCGCGTGTAAAAATGACATAATTTTCCCTGTCCGAGAATCATCGCGTGAAGGTACTTTGTACTACCAATGACTAATCGCGTAGCTGCAGATCATCTGTGCTCTACTCCCGCATGCATCTCTCTCTTCTCGTAACACACGCGTGCTCTATTTTGCTAAGGGACTTAAAAAACCCTACACTTTTTGCGCGCCTCCCTTTTCTGTATTATCCCGCGTTTCCAAAGTTTCCAAGACTTGGGTATCGAGAGGCGGAGTTTATTGACACGTTTGATCGATCGGAGCTTGGAAGGGAATAAAGTTGGCGGGCTCCAGTGTGGAATGATCGGCTCTGGAACTTTTTCACCGCAGCCCCGGTGGGCACCCATAATCGCCGGGAGCCTGGTTCTTTTCTTCTTTATCAATCATATTTTCTCGGGAAGGCGCGCGGGCTGTGGTCGCAACAACAATCGGTTAAGTGAAATGGCCGTCGATTCGCCACGATCGGCTACCACGAGTATCAAACTTTTTTCCCTTGTAAATTGTTTCGGCCCAGCATCGACCTACTGCTGCTGCTGTTGTTGTATATGTGGGGGTGGATTAAGTTGCAGCGAAGACATTGGCGCTCGATCTGGTGCACTGTCAGAACGGTTTTTCGCGTTTTATTTGATGGACAAAGATCGACGATACGGCTGTCATGGTCTGTTATGTCGTAGACTCATATTTTTTTCAAAGTGAGTATTTCGAGACATGTGTTCTCTCACTGCTCTGATATTGCTGTTTTACATTACTTATTATACACTTGAATTTCTCAAATTGGTACTTCGATTGATCAATCGTTTTATCCTCTCCTAACGTTACCTTACCTTACTTGTGTTGAATCCATATTGCACTAATTTGACACAGCAAAGGCATAATTAATGTTTCGTGATCACGTCATCTTGCAACCACAGCCGGTATAGTGTTGTCACTCGATTGTACATTTCAATCGTTGAGATATTGTGTTACTTTGGCAACCAAGACAATATGATACTTTAATTTCACATTTTCTTGTGGAATTCTTCCTCGTTTGCATTGATTGAACTAATTTTATTCAACATCATTTATTCCTTGGATTACAATCTTGTGACCGTCTCGTATGTGTAATTCACTTCATTCTGTACTCTTTCCACTGATGTATAGGTCACGAGCTCCTAATCTTTACAAGAACATTGCCAACATAATATTGCATCATACCATACCAATTGAAAACAACAATCAGGTACTACGGAACGGAATACAAAATCCCACTTAACTGATGCTCGTTTTTAAAAAAAAACCCTGTCCAGACGTATCCCTCTACCCACTAGTTGGGAAAGATTAGCCAACTTGCACATCGAATGAACGAAAAGAATAAAAAAAATCCCTCCCTTCCTACTCGTCACCAGAGAAACAGGTAATATTCGTTATCCGCAGAGGATAGCTCGTAAATCTTTCATCGAGCACTCGACAATTCCCTCAAAGGAAAAAAAAAAAAAAAAAAACATCTCTACTTGCGATACACGATACTCTAGACGGAACAAAGGGTCGGCACGGGACCTGTTCCATATTTAGCGAGCACAAATAGGAGAAACTTGCGCTCACGGCGAGCGAGAAATCATATACGCCTCCGGAGATTTACGCGCGCCTAGCGCTGAATGTCGACGAGACCTCGCCAGGTGTGCGCACACCACCTACTTGCGATATCGTATCCGATGTCCTGCTCGGCCATACAACGCGAGACACTCGAGCCCACCAGTCCCTTTCGATATTCGTTCACCACTGTACAGTGGTAATAATAACAATTATGACAAGAGGTGGGGTGGGGGGTGTTCGAGTCGCACCACCTGCGCTGTGTTACGTGGCTTGGCACGACCTTTGGTGAAATTCCAAGCGAAAAGTTTTCCAAGGGTCGGAGGGGGAGGATAATTCAAGGAAAAGAGGGTGGCAAGCGTGTAGTGCACCGGAGAGACTATATAGTGTGCCGAGAGATCGGTATTGCGAGAATTTTTGCCATGCCCGTGATTTATTCGAGATCGCTCGGGCACGGGGCGTCTGGCAGGTTTGATTTAGGCTCGGCGCGAGATAGGCAAATTTCTGGAGGAGCGCTTAGATCGTCGGCCGATCGGAATTAATGAGATTCTCGGTGGATTTGTTCCGAGAGATGGTCGTGGGGCCGTGATTCATATTGCCGTGCTCGCGGTTTTAAAGGTCTGCTCCTGTTGGGGATTGGTTTATTGTACGACACGAGATATGGTTGAATTTCTTTTTTGTATTATTGCCCTCAACTCCATTGAGATTTGGCATTTCTGATACGTTCACGCGATAATTGGTATTACATAAGTATAACCAATTCGATTCTTGGGATGGCTTTATACTGAATTGAATTATCTTTAACAGAAATGACCAACGCTCGAAAGATAATAGCGGCGTAAAACGATATTGGAAGTGAACGGAGGACATTATTTTGGTTATTATTGATTGTAAAAATGATTTTATCATAAGTGCTTTGTCAAAGATTATTTTTTATCAAGCTGATAGCGTTTATTTTAATCACATGAATAGTGAGATAAGAGTTAAAAAAGATGAACAAACTTACAAACTGACAGTACACGAATACAGATGTATTTACTTCTATAATGTTACAGTTAAACTTCAAGTAGATGCAGTTTTGTAAAAATAATAGCTTCTTTTGTTGTTTTTTTAATAATTCTGTGGTGTGATATTTATGACTTTTCTCTGGAATTTCATTTGATATGGTATAAACCAATGTCCAAGTTTTTGCATACTTACCGTATTAGTATTTAAAAGTCAACTGTATTATCTATGAAAACATTTACAATTTTAAATAACACTGCTGGTTCAAGGTAAGTTAACAGAAAAGTTAACTTAAAGAATACAAAGCTTTTTCTCATTTCACGGACAAAATTTTGATCTTCTCACTTGTTTTTCTTAATTCTAGTAATGAAAAAAAAAAAAGTAACAATCTTTTACATTCTGATTCCCAAATCCCTTCTTTTATGGGTTCTCTTGTTATCGATGAAGAGGAAAATGGCATTCACGATCAACCATTATTTAATCATGCAGCCACAACGCGGTTTCCGTAGTGGCATTTCCATCTACTGTGTTTCTAAGCGGCTGTCTTAGTGTTCATATATATATATGAATGTAGTAGAGACGACTTTTGGGCTCGTACCCTAAATTTCGTCTGTCCATCTATATGCTTCATACCTTTCTTTTACTTCTTTCTTCAAATATCATATAGACCACTATCTTGTGATTAAGATAATCACCGTTGAATCAACGAGAAGACAACAGTGGGAACAACTAGTCCTTGTGAAAAGGAGTAGCCGTTAGAAGCACAAGATAAGTACACCTTTCGTGGGCACCCAAAAATCTTTCCGAAATAGTTCGCGTGAAAGCACTAGCATTGCTGACACCAAGAACATTTCTACCATGTCCTTACTCCTTCTTGATTATGAAATATGCAAAGCATCCATATGTATGACTCATGGTCCGTGTTTGATGAAGTCTACATAACGTTTCGCCCCTTAAATTCTATATTGTAATGTAATATTGTAAATACATCAAATTCAAATTAATACATACTAAATATGAATTTCCCATTTGCTACATATATACATATGCATTGATCTATATTTCGGTGACGTAGTAAACAAGGCCAAGGCCGTTCAAATTCTAAGAAATTCATGCACAAGGAAGACCGTTGAACCGAGTCAATACGATAATAAACATACATTCAAGCTGCGCAAAGACCTTGAAAAAGCTATAGAAGCTTATAACATTAAAAAATACTACTAACAGTAAGACTAAGAAAATCAATACACTGGAAAACGTCACCCCGAACTTTTTGCATTCAAGTGTATTATTTTAACATTTAGATTTTCAGTATTTGACACATCGTTCGAAGACTTGGGTATTCATAAATGAATGTTCAGTTTATCATAACCATAACTATAGTCAAGACTTTGACGGTAAACTACGGAAACTCGTCGATGTCTACTTTTTTTTGTTTGTTTTTATTTTTACTTTCCAACTAACCTTGAGATCATACATCGTTACACCGAAATAATTATGATAGAACGAACACTCATTAACATATAAATCCGGAAACTCTAACCGATCTTTATCACTTTTGGCTTGTTTTTATTTTTACTTTCCAATTAACCTTGACATAATGAATGTTCAGTTTATCATGATTAGTTCGGTATAACAATGTATGGTATCAAGGTTGATTGGAAAGCTAAAATAAAAACAAACGAAAAGAGATAAAGCATGTCTTTAAAATCCTTTTCATGTCTGTATTAATAACGATTAAATAATCATTAGCGGTACACCAGGTAGATAACATCTCTCACATCAACTTTCAATTAAACATGACTCATCAAACCCGAATCATCAAAGCAATTATGTCGCAAAGGCAAGCCACTTGAACTAATCTAGAAATAAATAAAAATATTTCCAATACTACAAAATACTGCAAAATCCAATACCGCAAAATTCGAACGAATTCGCAATATCGTGTATTTATCCACGCAATCCAATTAGCAACGCGCAACAACACAATAGCGTTTCAACGAAAGCGACTCATTTAATTAGCCGCGCATTAATCATTGATTAATCATACAATACAATAATCCTAAACATCAGCGCGTCCACGGTCCATCAAATTTGTCGACTATCAAGGGGGAGGGGGTCCGAAACATCATTGACGTTCCACTTGAATTTCGTAGCGAAACTCTGATGGTTTATTCTAGATTTTGACGATGTCTCGATGAAAAGCAGTGCAACGACCCTTCATTGTTTCGACATCCAATCCCGAGGCAACGCGCTTCGACTTTCCATATTTATACTGCTCCGCGATAGCCTGCCAAAGTAACAAACAGCCATTGCACTGACAACCGAGATGTCGAAGCTCCAAACACTTGTGTAGTAATACTGCAAATTATGCGGGCGCGAAGAACTCAATGCATATGAAACAGAGAGAAGGAAAGCGAAGCGGAAGCTAAGTATACGCGCGGTACATAGTACGGGCGACATGAAATTATGGCGCATTAGAGCTGGCGACGCGTTTCCGCGGACCTGGTCCTATTAGCCAGGAGCAGGGAGGCTACGTAATAGCTGCCACTGAAGGGGGCTTTGTGTCGTACACTTTTTTTTATTTTTTCGGCTCTTTGAGTGTCGAGTATGGCACGTCGCGCTCGTCGAACCGCGCGTGTGGGCCCCCTCGGTGATGATCACAGGGGAGCCGTCTCGTTAGTCATGCCTATAGCTCGTGGGTTATTATTTGTTGGGCAAAGAAAAAAGGACCAAACAAAAATAGAGATGCGGTGATTTTACAAAAGTAGTATCACCCCCTGTCATCCTCTTTGGTGAAGGAATCGACGACGCTTTACTATATGTACTGCCACAGAATGATGAAAGTAACCCTCTTCCACTGTTGTGCATGCAGTGCGTGTATTGACGTACGAAAGATAGGGGGGGGAGGGGTTCGGCTTTTGAAAGTTGATCGGTATTTGTATGGTCAAAAAGGGGGCAAGGGGGTGGTGGCAAAGAGGAGCCTGTGCTACGTGGCTGTACACAATGCAGGCCTCGTTGGCATGGCAAGTGGCGGGGTTTGGTGAGGTTCATTTGGAAGTTTTGGGGGAGATATTCCATCGGAGATAGTGGATCATGGAGGGAGGCTTCTTTTTACGGGGTGGGGGAGGGGAGATTTTTCGTGAGTGGAGTAAAGTTCTCATTCCTCGTGCGAAGGTTCGTTTGGTATTTTTGTTAGTGGTGTTAAGCTATATACATAAACTTGAAGCACGTGACAAAAGTCTCGATGCAACTCTGAATGAAATGTCATTTTCTGGCAGTATCTATTCTCAAAATGTTACAGAAACGTATATTTGAAACAAAGAAACGTTGCCCTCAAAAGTGCAGACAAGTTTTCACCTTCTTAATTTAATTTCTTGGACTTTCAGAGTGGGTTCACGACCTCGAATGCCTACAATTTCATTAGATGACTTTAAATGGCTGTAGAGCCTTCACGTGACTTCAAAATATTTTTTTTTTGGCTTCAAAGTCTTTTATTTTATTGACTGACTTTGAGGGTGCACAGATCTTCGCGATTATTAGTACTTGGCATAAACTGAATGTTTGCTAGTACGTGCACGTGATGTTGGTCGTAGGACAGGCCAATGGCACAGAAACAAAGAAAGCCACATATATTTCCAAAGATTTACCTTAACCCTTGTACTAATCATGGCAAGACCTTTATTGAGCGCTTTATTGCAACGAAACAAACTAAATTTTATCGAATTACACATCCAAATGAACCCATAACGTTTTGTTGATACTTACTCGTTTTTTGCACAAAGTACCAACAGAACGTATCTCGAGAGCGGCAAACAATCGTGTTATTTACAAACAAGAAAAATAAATAATTGTATGCGCTATACGGTACAGTACTTAGAGAAGCTTAGACAAAAAAGAGGTTAAAAATAAGAGGGTATGATAAAAGTTAAATATGAAAAATTCAAGTATCACGACAAAAAAAACTGAATGGCATAGAACGTTAATAAAAAAAATTTAATGACTACGTTGGGTAGGGAAAAAAAGAGTTCACGCGCAGTTCCCGATTTTTATGTCAAGAGAAAAAGAGAAGTAGAATATCGGGGGCGACGGTGGTGTGTCGTTAGAGGCCTTCATTTACTATTGGGCGCAGTTTCACAGGTAAACGCTAACCCACGTCGACTGAAAAAAGAACTGGCATGATTTTTCGAAAAACGAATGAAAGGGAAAAAAACTTTAAGCTTTTTGTTTTCTCCCATTTTTTTTTGTGTTCAAAAACTCGCGTGGCTTTATCTTTTTTTTCATGCCCGACACTCCCTGGCAACACAACTCGAGCACAATGACGATAAAATTCGGAAGGACCGGCTGCGAGGGAAAATCACTTATTGGCTATCTGGTCGCGATTAAAAGCCAGCCGTGCCCCCCTTACCCCAAAAAAAAAAAAAAAAAACTCGCAGCGGCTGTGTAGATACGCCACGTGTGTTCTATCACTTTGCTTCCCTACAACTTTTTTTCCACATTTTTTGTAGCCCCTGTTCCTCGAAAAGTACAACGTGGGAAAAAGGCCGGGGAGGAAGTCATTTGTGCCCCACTCGTCGCACTTTATTGAAATACGTTTAATATCTCTGCGACTCTGTACCTCTTCTCTCAGTTTTTTTTCTTCTTCTTCATCTTTTACAAGTACAGAGCGAAATTAACCCTCTAATTTACAACAGAGATGGAGACAAAATTAAGTCCCTCGTCTACCGGGACAATATTGCTTGGGACGCCTGATTAAACAATGCAAAAATTTATAGTTTCATTACACCCCGCTTTCCTTCCCCCCTTCGACTCTTCCACGGAGATTACAGAGTATATTTATTACATGAAATGACAATGTTTTTTTTTCTTCTTCTCTGTTGCAGCCATCGTGGATGAGGAGCCGCGAGTACTGGGACGACAGTTTCGAGCGGCGCTACGCGGAGCTGAAAAAAGATCCCGGAAGGCCACCCTTGAAGGTAAGTTTTACGATAATGCGATTAAATCCTTGGGGGGTGATCCTCGACTGGCGCTGCTCCCATTAATACAAATTAATGTTATATACATGCAAGACCCTCCACGTTTGTCCCCTTTTATCACACTGCAAAAGCTTTTAAAAATATTGGGATGGTATTGAAACGTGTTCCCTGGCGTTGTGGAAAATCTTGCGAAAAATCGACCCTTTGTGCTTATACATCGATCTCCAAGTTCGACGAAGGGGCACGTTAAAAATTCATCGCTCCGATGGACCAATCACTCACAGCTGCTATTCGGAGCTCGACTCTATTTCATTCGCAATCTAGAGCTCATGGATAACTATACCAGAAACAAAAGGTCATCTATGAGTATGAGACCTTCAAATTAAAAGCAACTGGGTGCTATTATTACCCCCACGTCCATCTGTCTCGTCATTTTCTCATTTTGCCTCAACTAATTGGGTTAAATATCGACGCCACACAGCACTGCGGTAGTTATGCGTGTGACATTCAGAGGAAACGAGTAGAACGCAGCGGGTCACATTAGTTGGACAGTTCGAGCAGTACACGCTTCTGTGGAGTTTGTCAACTCTTCTCTCGCAGCTGCGGCGTCGATCACTTTTGCCATGAGCGCTCAGGCGAGTTTGTAATAAGCAAAAGGTGCGCGTGGACCGTCCAAATTCGTACGAGGAATCCGGGGACTGTGCGAGCGAGTTGCTCGGATGTGGTTTCGTGTTTTGCAGCCATCGTCGGAAAGGAGATTTCACTTTTGAATTGTATAGGGTGTGGTTCAGGGGAGGCGGGGGGTGGTGTTCGTGCTGATGTGAAGTGTGGTTTTGCTGGGAGATTTTTTTTCACTCGGTACGACTTTTAGTGCACTAACAAGTAGTACGAGTATGTGTGTGGTCAGGCGCGACAAGAGGCTCGGGATTAATGTAAATGAACTTTGGGAATGTTCGTGGTGTGATCACGGATGTATCTCTTATCCAAACAAGGTTTTTCACACGATACGATTTTTAATGGATCAACAAGTAGTACTAGTCTGAGTAAGGTCATACGGGATGGGAGGATTGAAATTAGTGCCGATTAACTTTGGGAAATGTTTGTGATGTGATTACGGATATATATTACGTTCTTTTATCCAAACAAGATTACGGACGGTTTTTAGTGTATCAACAAGTAGTAAAAGTGTGCGTGTGGTAAGGCATGGCAGGAGGCTCGGGATTAGTGCAGATGAACTTTGAAAAATATTTGCGTTGTAGTCACAAATATATATGCTATCTTATCTAAACGAGTATTGGCACACGATACCATTTTCAGAGTATCAACAATTAGTACGAGTGTACGTATGGTCAGACAGGATGAGAGGATCGAAATTAGTAGAGATGAACTTCTAGGAAATATTTGGGATGTGATCACAGATATATATTATGTTTTCTCATCTAAAAGAGTTTTTCGCACTAAACGATTATAAAAGGATCCACAAGTAGTACAAGTGTGCGTCTGGTCAGACAGGATGAGAGGATCGAAATTAGTACTGGTGAACTTGGGAAATATATGTGATGTGGTCACAGATATATATTATGGTCTCTTATCTAAATAAAGTTTTTCGCACGTATAATTTTTAGCATGTCAACAAGTAGTATGAGTGTACGCGTGATCAGGTGTGATGAGAGGAACGAGATTACTGCAGATGAGCTTTGGAAAATGTTTGTGGTATAATCACGGATATATCTTTTATCCGAACATGATCTTTCACATGATACGATTTTCAACAGATCAACAAATAGTACGAGTGTGCGTGTGGTCAGACGCGACGAGAGCCTCAATATTCGTTCGGATGAACTTTGGGAAACGTTTGTGGTATGATCACGAATACGTATGTTCTCTTATCTAAATGAGGTTGGAATAAATATGCTCTAGAAAAACATTGTTATAAAGAGTTTAAGATACAAGGAGTGTAAGAGTGTGTGTATATATTCAGACATTGAAATAACGTATTGTGC
The DNA here is from genome assembly GCF_000648655.2 of Copidosoma floridanum. Next base: position 538,628 of record NW_019379584.1, read on the forward strand.
TGCACACGTATGAAAAAAATTAATAAAATCATTCACCACGACTTAATTTTTAATCGGTCATTTATATAATCATTAAGAACTTATGACTGCATAACACAGCAAAACAAGAGGCTTTAATTCATGCAATTGACAATGTCAAAAAAAATTCTATAACTCAAATGTTTTTCTTTTCTATTCTATTACTCTTAAAGATCTTAACAACTGAGAATAATATTTCACTGCAAAATTTGCCTGTTCTGGCATAATTCTCTCATCGCTCACCCCAGATGTGTATAAAGTACGCGCGTATCTACGCGTATAAATAAGCAGTAGCCTGGAGTCTAAGCCGTAAAAATTTATTGCAAATCATTTATCTGGTTCACTTTGCAGACCTCTACTCTTACGGAGCTGTCTGTATAAACTCTACCGAGCTTCTTAGAGATTCCCTGCCTATTATCTTTTTTACTGTGGCCTCTAGGAGCTTTGAGAAACGTGTACCAACAATTGCGGCTTTTAGGCAGAATTTTGTTCGCAAAGAAAGAAATTTTTCATTTAAATGGAATTGGCTCGAGAATAAAACAAATCGGTCAGTTTGACATTATACTTCTTTGACGTAGAACCATATTAGCGAAATCATTTTTTTTCTTTTTAACTATTTTAAAATGTATGCAATACCGTAATCCATTATATTGATCAAACTGCTATTTGAAATTCATTTAGGTCCCTCAAAAGTAAGACTGTGACTACTATTACAGTAACCAATTCATACGAAAGAATTACTTTGTTGATACTACTCCTATCTTTTGTCCAACTTACCATACGTCTAGTGTTTTTAAATTTTTTGCACTGTAGCGTACTATTGTTAATCAAAATACTTGAATTAGTTATTATTATAAATGTAAATGTTAAAATGTAAAGTAGGACTCTGTTCCATATAAGAGTATAACTTCATTGCACAATGACTAGCTGAAGAGGCTTACGAAGTTCTCCTGCATCTAGACCAAGCTTAGTCTTTTGCTGCACCTGAAGTTACTTCGACAAAGTTCTACTAACTCCTTGTATTTCTCCAATGAACAGTTCTGACTTGTGTACTGTTGTTGAAGAACTAGTTTTGTATAACATCAGTATGTGCATTACCCCAATGTTGTCTTATTCTTATTCCAGTATGCAAAGAATAACCAATTGTGGGTATTTAAAATTGTTAATTTTTTTTTTTTTTATAAAATGTATCGCTTATTGTTTGCTGATGCAATAAGATTGATTTGTAATAACGTTGTAATAAAACTTGCATTTGAAAATTCTGTTCATCATTTGTTTATGATGCATCTGCTTTCAAAAGTATACTGGACTTTGATATTACATCCATCAGTGACACGAAATTGCGTAAAAAAGCTTGTCCACTGACGATAAAAAACTTAGCTTATAAGGTTGAGTATAAAGCTATACCTATAATTTATCAAACCATAAAATTACTCGGATCCACTGTAAAGTTTAATGGTTACTCCATAAAAATAATTTATTTACACTCCGAATCATCATGCTCTTTCTTATACATATAGAATTTTGAGCACTACTCCTTTATTTCATTAAACTAATAAAAAAAATAAAAGGCAAAATCACACACCAGGCTGTACGAAAAAAGTCATTGCAAACACTTTTCTGGCAGCAATTACATTTTCCCGTCGCAAAAAGATAAATTCGACGGCAAAAGTCTCCGAGGCGAGTTAAAGGATGGCTCCGCGCAAACGAAAGTCCCCGAAATATATACGCCGCACCGAGAGCAGCCGAGAACGACGTCGCGATGATAACTCATCTCGTCTCCAAACACTATACGCACCCCTTCTTCATTCGGAAAAAAGAAGGTAAAATAAGCAGCAGCGAAGGGAAGAACCCAACTACGCGCTCATTATGCAAATAGACGGCATTTGTCATGTACGAGAGACCCACTGGGGTATTTCAGCGCAGCTCTGGACTCGCAAATTTCACTGGAAAACTCTCCCCCCCCCCCGTCCCCAGCAGCTTCCATTCCAAATGGAAAACCAACAATCGCCGAGGCTGCACGACGAAACTTCTTTATCGCGTATAAAACACGCGATCGGCCGGTGCAACCGTGCGGTAAGTTCGCGATGAGGCGATAGTGCAGGTGGGGCCGCCGTTGTTGTCACCTATCCCGAGGTAAACAAAGGGGAGTCTCGCGGGAGATAAGAAAGGGGTGATAAATATTTACGCCACGGTCGTTAGTCTTCCCCACGACTTTGAGCCAACCAAGAACGCAAAGTATGGGGAGAGTCGAGATTTAAGGAACGGACTGTTGCTGGTTCTTCTGTGACTCCGTTTCTCGTTCATCATCATCCCTATTTATGAAGAATCCGATTGACTCTTCGTTTCTCTTTCGATTTCTCACTGTGCGTTGACGTACGATACAAACAGGGTGGTGGGTACACATCTTCTTCCTATATTATATAGATGTTATCTAACTGGTGATCGTTCCCCCCTTCAACCCCACTGGCGTGTACACTATATGCCCCAAAAAATTTTAACGTATAAAATAATTTATGACGTGAGTCATAAATAATATCATAGGCTAATATAATACATGAGTGGTGATAACAATGCTTGGTGCTCTTTACTCAGTGATGTTGGGGCGCTCTTGTAAAGAGTGGGAGAACCATTCCACAAGGCTTCGTGTTGATAGAAATTGTGGTATTCATCAATTATAATTTTTTACGAATTTTACAATACAAATTCCAACAGCATAGCGTGTATAAATAGATAATTACATTATACTATATAGACATTATTCACTTTGAGGTATCCTGTAACTTGGAATGAAAAGTAAAATTTTTGGGAAATAAGTACACCTTATTTTAATGAACAGGGATTGGGGAGTATGTTCCATTGCTGGTCTTTGACTTGACGGTTTGCGAGCCGAGAATTTCACAAAGAGTGCCAAGAATTTCGGGGAAAAATTGGTGCTTTCAGCGTTGACTGGGTTGGTGATTTATCGTTTGGTTTTTTGGATGCTTACGATGAACCGTGGAAACGTATATATACCGATCTACAGATCTAGGTCGCACAAAAATCAGAGCTGTACCGTCCCATAATATTAGTTGTATTGTATAATTAGGTACGTATTTGCGTTTTAAGTGAATAGAAAAATTTGCAGCATTATAATTATTCCACGAGCCATTGCCTCAAAATACAAGAATAATGGATTCGACTAATGTACCATGTAAAAAGTCCTTGAAGGGATCTTTCAACGCAACAACCATATACTATAAGGATTTTTAAAGCAGCTGCCTGATGAACTTGTGAAAAAATCCTGAATATAAGTCATAATGCATATAAGTCACCAACATTAAAGTTTGCGTTAAGCACCACCCTAGTGCTGTTAGATGAAAGTTTTACAAAATGAATCATAAAAAGTCAATATGATGCATGGAAAAAAATTAATACTAAACTGTCATTTTTTTTGTATTTATGTTACTTCGTTCACTGACGTTCAATTACCCTCGTTTTAAATGTAAACTAATTTGTTGTTTACCATATGCTTACGTGATACAAAAATATTTTATGAGCTTTCACAACGTTAATGGTATACTCCTCAACACGCTTCCATTTGTTGTACTGTTCGCTTCTGAATTGTTCTCTTGGTAATCAAACAATAATGTTAAAGCCATATCCTCCGTTCCTCTCTTGGTATTGACCTTCCTCGCTATACAATAAATAGTAATTCAAAGTAAATCATAACAAAATAAATTTATCGAAAAACGTTATTAACCTTCGCAATACAGATGTTGTAACTTTTTCAACGCAACGTAACTGATACTGATACTGTTACTCTAAAATACGTACTGACATACGGTTTTTAGTTTCTTGTTTATCAATGTTATTTTCCAAATTCTTTTAATCTTGACAATCTTGACATTATTTGTGAAAACCCGGTCCGTTTTATGTTAATATATATGAAAAACTGTCATTGCTTCATATTGCATTGCTTATAGGTATTGTTATTAAAATTAACAAACAACCATATTTTTAGAAATTTATTTATGAAAATAAAAAACCTGAATACTTTTACGCAAAATAGCAGTTGGAGACATCCTGACCTCCCGTGATTTATTTACATGGCTTGTAATATCATCATTTATTACCACGACATTACAATATCTCGTCTACCGTGACAAATTAACACACGGGGATGGCTGTATTCCGGCATTTCAACTCGTGATCCATGAAATATTAACAATTGCATCGGTACACCGAAACAGCGAAATTTATTTATTCTCATTCAATAGTAATCCGTGTAAATATAAAATAAACGCAATGATACCCAGATGTCCCGAAATAAAATTATCGCGTTTGGACCGAAATAGCACAAAAACCGCGAATATCCGACGAAAAGCTCCGTACGCGTGGGAAAAACCGCGGGTGCATCCGTGAAGTAAGGAAAAAAAGGAGAGAGTGAATAAATGACCTCTTGAACTCCTAGACCGAGGTAGGGATAAAGTCTTTCTACGCACATTTCGCCGAAACGACAGCGATTGTCCCCGAAAGAGGAGGGGGGGGGAAGAAGAGAGCGAATTAGATGCGGAAAGTATCCGAAGCGTGAATCACCGGGGAATTATGGGAGGGAGCCGTACCAGTGGCGCGATGCCAGTACATGGAAGAGCCACTCGGATCCAAGAGAGACTACGTCGGCGAGCTATCGATTTCCCCTGCCATCCAAGGGCGGTTTTTCAAAATCTCCCACCACCACCAACAGGATCGTTTTCTCCTTTTTGATTTAGGTAACACTTGAGCTACGGAGCTTACGTGCACCTGCTGCGCTTTGAGTTACGGCTTTCGCATGTGTGTGTGTGTGTATGAATACTCGATTCGTATAATGATTCTGGCCCGCGGCGCAGTTCGAAGAGCGGGGCTGAGGTATTGTTCGCTAATTGCCTATCGGCAGGATTACTAATCATTTTTTGCCAGTTTTAAGAGGGAACTCGATTTTCTCGATTACTGTTTTTTTTTTTTTTTTTAATCAGTCGATTATCAGTACGATGGAAGCATAGTCGAAAAGTTGGTTCATGCACCAACTTTGGCACTTGAAGTATATTAAAACTAAAGTGGTGGAAGTGCATTAGGTGTGACCAAAAAATTGGTGATATCTGAGTTTGTGCGTAGAAAAGTATGAAACAATTAACGATTTTGAAGTAGCGATTTACGTGTAACGAGTGCATAAAATACGATAATCTGTCCGCACAAGTTGAGTACACGATTATTATGATGTATGTGTTAAAATAAAAAATTGGTTTATGTATTGAATACATCGGGTCAATTAACGTTGTTTGAATAGTTAAAGTCTAAGCTTCTCATGAAATTTATAATTATGTACGAAAATACACGTACACACGAATATTTACAGAGCAATCGACTTTTTACTTATTCATCAGACGTATTTATCGGTCGTGTACTTCACGAATGCAAAATAATAGCTCACAAAAGTAAAGAGGGGGGTTTATAGTGGTGCAAAGCAACACTGAAATCAGCAATGAAATGAAATGCAAGCAGCATTGAAATCAACACATGAATCCAGGAGCAGCTACATAAACACTTGGCACCCCAAACTGAAATCCTTGTATACAATGAAAAAAAATTTAAGCTGTATGTCCTTAAAATCTCTTTTACTAATACACTTGTTTTATCAAAGGATATTTTGTTTCCGCATAGTTTTATTAAAAAAATCTTTTTTTATCTTTTCCATTAAAATTGTAGTCTTTTTTATTCCAATGAGTACAATGCATTGTAAGTATGTTAATACATGCATATTCTATTTTTACACAGTTATTCAATGAGAGGTTATATTTTACAGTTATTACGGTTTCAAAACATAAAATAACATAAAAACATAAAAAAAATTATTGCCTTCTGTCTACTACAAAATTTTTTTTCTAATGTCATGTGCTCCAAGAAAAAAAATCTGAACACAGATCCCCGTGGTGGTGACGTAGTTTTTCCACGATTTGTATGTTAAAATTGTATCTGTACATACGACATGCATCCCTCATATTATAAGACATTGCGAGTAAAATAAGCCCGATCGCAAAGAAAAAGTTTTATTACAAAAATAGGAACTAAAAAGGGGTAATTTTTTGTAGATTTGCTCATATACTTATGACCATTAGTACAATATGTACAAGATATTTTTACTTATGCCTCATACCAGTGTTTCATCATGTAATTTGTACAAGTAATTAATTCGATTATTCAATGTGCTTGACGTAATACTATTATTACAGTAACCTCTTATCAATTTGACAACAACAACACCTGTGGGGTTTGGAAACTCTTATCTCAGGAAACGTTTATTCACCAGAGGCTCTAAAAATATTAATTTTAAAACTGATAAACTCGCTAATTACAGCAGAAAGTATCAACACGTGGTATATACATCGGTAATCAACATGACGTAACAGTTGGAATGCCTTGTAATACGAGTATGTTCTCGTGACGCTGATATAAAAATTTTCCGTTACTGCTTACTATCACGTCTTCCGATACTAAGATTGATGGTACCCTTCATTTATTTTATCGTTTCTCTATGCGATACTTTCGTTCTTGCATACACAATTTACAATCACACTTGTTGACTAATAGTATCGAATTATAAACCACATTTTTTGCTCACTTACTTAAATATTTACTATTTTGTATTAAAAAATTTTAATATCCAAAGCTTTTAGTTGCAATCTCACACAAAAAAACTAGCTACTGCGTACTTGGACGTAGCATTTTTCGAGTGCCAAATTTAACAAAAGAGGATTTTAGTTTTGGAGTGTACAACAAGTGGAATGTTGTATATAGAAAAACCATTTTTATTCTCAAAACAGCAGATATCTTGTTATGTCATATTATATAGTATGTACTTTCCAATTTAAAAAGCGTGTTTGTAATCCCGATAAAATTGAACGTATAAGAATTTCTCAAGAAATGGTGTATATTATCAAGTGATGTATTCAATGAGCTGTTATTAGTGCTCGCGAGGAGAGGATTGAATACGAATCGCCAGACTGTTTCGCAAACACGCATGACAAAAATAAAAGATGTTATGGAATCGAAAATCGCAAACAATAAATATGATTTCATTAGGGGAAATAAATCGTAATGGAAAAAGATAAATCTGTCAGGATGCAAAAATAAATCAACAATTATTTACTTTATCTTCGAGATTAAACGGCTCACTTGGTGATGTGACAAGATTCGCGCATGATCAATGTTGCAAAGACTTGATGAATCACGCATTATTTGGGTGCACGCGTGAGCTGAAATAATTAGCTTACCGCTAATCCCACTACTTCCATCTCTTATCTTTGTACGTGTATCCTTGTCATATTTTTATCCAAAAATTATATAAAAGTTAATTCTGATTGGCAAAGTTGGTGATTCGGCTGTACAATTGCAAAAAGAAAGCAAGATATGCAAAATTTCACAGTCACGATACTTGCCATTTTGGCTTTGGCTTACTTTGCGTCGGCCCACGAGGATGACGGTAAGAAATTCACCTAATACGTACAATAATTACATGATATCGTAGATGATTCCAAAACTTTTACCAACGGATCATTTTTATCGTTAATGCCTTTTTTCATAAAAAATGTCCAGTTTTTAAAATATGATAGTTGTGAAAATAAATAACACTTTTCTGTATAAAACTAAATTGTTCACATCCCTATGGTGGTGTCCGAGTGCTTGATGACTCAGATTTTTGTTGCTTTGCATTGATTATCATGACAGTGCACTATAATAATCTGCTATGAATTTGTTTTTTCGTTATATATTACCTGTGCATCTTTTTATCTGCAAAAGTAAAAATTGAGGTTAATTATTATAAGACCGAAACTTAACCATAATTAATGTGTACATTGTATTACATATTCTACTAGTAGTGAAAACTTTGTTGGCGTCTATAAATTAAATAAAATAATTCAATTGATCAATCTCAAATAGCAAAATTGTGTGAAGTATGGTTTTATGTTCTTATGATTAATGAAAACATTTAAAAAATGAAAATTTGTTTGCTTACAGATCATGAGCTACCCGTATACCGTTAGTATTTTTTAATCTGTAATATTTTCAGTACTTGACCTAATAATCCAAACAAACGAATCAAGAAAATAATTTTTTTTTTTAATAACGTTTTACGCAGGCAACTTCCAAAATGGCAAAGATCCATGTCCTGCTGAAAACTTTTACGACGGCTGCAACATTTGTCATTGCCCAAAGGGTTCCAAATTTGCTGTGTGTACCTTAAAAGCTTGTATTACCGAAAACAATGTCCTACGTAGTTTAGACGGTGAGTCGTTATTATTTTTTAACCCAACAAATTCAATTAATTTTATGAAAACTTCACGTTACATCTCAAAAATAATCCTATAAAATTATCATATAATATTTTGAGTTTTTAAATTAACATAAAATAAAATTCAATTGTATCTATTTTACACAATTATTCGTCAATTCGTGCTTGACTTATTTACAAGGTTTATAAAATTATTGACATGATATTTGGGTTCGCCTCTCTGTCAGAATGTCAAAGAAATTGCAAGAGATTTTTGGTTCATTTACGATGACTTAGGCACGAAAAATAACTTTTACTTGTGAAATATGAAATAATCAGTGCACTTTCCTCTATTCATACAATAATGAATGGTACAGTTTTTTAGATAAACCCTTTTATCAATTGTCCTACTCATATAATCATTTTTTAATAATTTTTCAGAACCTGATGTCCCACAAGTCTGTAAGTACCTCCCGGTTAACTATTCATTTCTAAAAGTGATTTTAAGTATCTGTACCATTATCTTTTTTTTTTTAGACAACTATGAAATAGGAGATAAGTGTCCAGCAAAAATCTTCAAAAATGATTGTAAAATATGCCACTGCGACGATACTGGGTTTGGAGCTTCTTGCACTAGGAATGGGTGTTACGAAAATAATGAAATCTAATGTTTTGTTTTGTTATTAAATAAAGTTTGATATTTAATTTCTTAATACATTATTTATTTTTATTCGCATGAGCCCGATTCCGTAGAAAGTGATACTTCTAACACAACTTTTAAAAATACTGTTTATTGAAGTGTTTTTTTTTGTTATACCTAGTTGAATTAAAAAAGATACCATCTCTTCGGATAAAAAATATTAAACAACTTTAATTAATTATTCCATATCCTAACAATGAACTTTATCACTTTTTTTTTTGTACGAATTAAAAATACAATTTATGTCTTCTTTGTATCGAAAAGAATCAGCTGTGTTTACCTAAAAAAACATGCGCATTATTGATACTTATTTTTCAGTATAATTAAACTGATAATGATTTTTGTACAAAAATTCCGCAAATTAATGTATTGTTGAATTTTCAAGATATTAAACTTTTTTTTTATTTCAACGTATCCGCCATTCAATTTTTTTTTTTTTTTTTTTTTTTAAATAAAGCGTTGTGCTCAAAAATCCTATGAGTATCTTTTATTTATAGAATATCGTAATTTAATTTACCAACTAAAGTAAAAAGTAAAATTCCAAGGATCGTTATCATCACGTTTGCCATTTTGGATTCTCAAACTTTGACGTAAGCCAATCATAGTAAGCTCTGAATACATTTTCAACAAAGGTCTTTTTTTAATGCATCTTTTCTTCGTTAGTTTCATAAAAATTTTACATGTTAGATGGTAAACAGTTACGTGAACTTGAAAGTCCCAAAAAATAGTAAAAATGTACTACTCAACTATAATGTATGTTAATATGGCAGGGAATCAAATAACTTATGTCTCATTCTGTATATAGACACTGTTTTGTGTGCTGTGCTTACCCTGTTCTAGTACAGGCGAAATCGTTACAACGTAAATAGTATTCATTGAGAAACGAGCTGTGCGAGCCTTAGCAGCACTACTAGTTAAGAAAAATCGATGATGTGTCAGAAGTGATTTATCATCCTGATAACATATAACAAGTGCAAAGATGAAATTTGTTACGATGGATCCTTGCAGTTGAAAAATTACATGTTGAGTTAAAAGTAGTGACTTATTTTTGCACCTTTTTTTGTAAAAACAGTAGATATTTTTTAATGATAGGAAGGAGAAATTTGTAGTTGCGTGTAATGACGTCTAAAGCCGAAAATTGATTTTCCGCTTTTATGGAAAACAAAATATTACAGATCGTCATACAGCAACGTTTAAATGCATTATTTAATTTATGTATATAATATCTGAGATCACAAAAATTCACCCGCTATCCATATGCATAAAGAGTCTTATGAGAGCCTCACACTTTCCCCTCACCCTCGTGCAAAACCACTAAACCTCCTTAACTGGAAAAAGGGAATCTCGAAAGTCATTGACACGTTATATTTTTTATTAAAACTTATTATGTGATCTGCATGCTTAGACGTAAGACTTGAGGATTATTTGATTATCAACATCATCAAATGACTTATCTCGATTACCGCGAGCTATCAACTAGAAAATGATGGCATCAATATAATACGGCTCGTTCAACAAGTAGAACGTATAAACGTGCGATCAGCCGAAATGGTATCCATTGGGGTGCCACCAGTGATAAATAAAAATAAACCGATTGTGAAATCTTCCATAGCTCCTGACAAATGAAACATCAGCCCACACCATTAACTGTGACCCCTTTACCCCCCCCCCCTTCATACCCTGTAAGGTAACACGAAAAAACTTTTGCACTTGATCGTTAATTACATTGCAAGTCCCAGCTCCCCACCCTAAGAACTTTCTGTTTTTCGAGCTCTCGACACTCTCCCCCCTTCCCCCTCCATGAACTCGTTGAGCATAAACTCGGGAATTCTATTTTCCCCACTAGTTGCCTCCAGCGAATCTTGCCTCCCTACTAACGTCTTCTTCCATTTTCCCATGAGCGAACGGGTGAAAAAAAGGGAGCGCGGTATGTACGCGTGGCAAAGGGTGGAGTTGGACGAGTAGAAAGTGGAAAACAATACTGGCAAAAAACACCAAAGCCTTCGGGTGTTCGGAGTGCTGAGTCACGAGGTGGGTATACGGATAGGAAAACGCGATTAAGAGACTGGGCAGGAATGGTGAGGTGAACGGGATACGTAGCTTCTTCTTTTTTGTTGCCATAGGGGGAGAAACTTCTGCATTTTGGAATGGCTCAGGGGGGCGCTGATTTTGTTTTGTGACAGCTCTCGAGATCGAAATCTAATGATGCTTGTTGTAGCAATGAAAGTTTTCCACTGTATCGTATTATACGTGTTTGGTATTCAAAGACTTTGATCAAGATATTTTATTGACGATTTCAATTCTTACATTAAGTAAGCAATCCATACGTGTATTATATTACCCTAAAACGTTGTGTAAATGACGGGTCTAATATCCAAAAGTGGGTCATCCATATGTGTCCATTGTAGTTGTCATAGTGTTTCATGGTTAATCGAACTTACTTTGATCAGACACTTTACAAAAAAAAGATGACACTAGTCGCCAAGGTTTTGTGATACGTTTGAAAGAATAATTTCCAATAAGCAGCCAGTTATTGGTACAAATAGTACTTAAGAGCAGTTTTCACAACTCAACGTGGGATTTTTTCATACTCCCATGTTGAAAAGTCAAAGTTTAGACATACATTCTATAGAATCTTTTCAAATATCAACCAAACAAAAATGGTACCCCAACAACATACTTACATCGAAAATTTCGTTAAACTTGAACATGCAATATTACGTGTATATAAATTAATTGACAATGACGTCGCGTTATTATTAAATAACATTGAAAAATCTGATGTACCACACGATCTCGTAAATTCCCTTCTTCCTATCGTTTACATCCATAAATGTGTATAGCGGTAACCATTATACTACGAATATAAACATGCCTATACTTATAAGACTTTATTGTTGTTTTAATTCCACCAAATCAGTAACCCAACCACAAAGTACCCATTCAAACTTGTACTGTACAAGCCAATGCATCCAAGTCCCACCAATATCCATACAACTACCAGCCGGAAATTCGCGAACAATTAGATATTACGACACCATCCGCGATCGCCCGAGCCACAAGCTTCCCAAGCTTTCCGGTGCGGTTGGTCCTCGTGCAGCCGCAGCAGGGAAAATTAGCAAAGGCCCGCCGAGAGCGGCAAAGCTGCGGCCTTTGGTGTTTCTGGTGGGGAGTACAAGGATAGCCGGTGACTAACAAGCCGGAAGAGCCAAGGAACGCAAACTCCCCGTGTACGCGCGCACTTTGGCCGAGTTGCGTGGCGCCTCGAGCCGTTGGTTTCTTGGAAAGGGGCTCTTTGGACAAATAACAGGAAGGACGCGAGAGCCCAGGTGCGAGTGGACCTCTTTGGCCAACGCGTCGCCGTTGCTGTACTGTTGTTACGAAATACTTGCCATTCATTTGGCAACTCCCAATTTTACGTGGAATTGCATCGTTACGTTATATCATCAAGGCCAGTGTTATTGCGTTTCTAATTGAGAATTGTTGGGAATTTCGGGATGTTTTTGGAATACGTGGATATTGAAAGTTGTGGTTAAATTTGTGCGTTGAGAAACTGATCGAAAAAAATTACATGCTAAAAACTATGCATCCCAATTACCTACCGTTTGTTCGTCCAGAATATAAAAATACGTAATAGATCAATGATGTTTCCCTTCAAAGTCCCAAAGTTGTAGAGCTACTTGGAACCCATAGGCTAAGAATTAAGGATTCAATAAATACGTACTCTCATGAGAAACTTAAGAATATAGTTTCGTCCCAACTTTTTTCAATCCACTCGCAGTAACCAAATTTTGAAACGTCAGATGAAACTGTGCCTTTCTCGATGTTTTCATACGTGCAAGGCTCTATTTTGGCAATTACTGTTCTAATCAAAAATAAGCTTGACAAAGGTATATATCCCATATCACGAAGAAAATAAAAAACGTTGGTTCTAATAGGAATAATAGACGGTGTGTCAAAGCACTGCTCTCTAACTTAAAATTACTGGTAATATTGTGGAGATTGAAAAATTTCAACCAAAGTTCTCATATTTTTCCCACAAACCTCGGCCACTTTACACGCTGACACGTGGTTTGAGAAAACTCTACAACCTACGGCAGAAGCAAGCACCCTTGGCTATCACATCATCCCCCGACCCGACAAAGTTCAAAGACCAGCCCACGGAGAGTCTCGCGTATACGCTGGCGTACAAATAGAGTTCGACAAGTTCGACAATACCGGCTCATCAGGCCATTGTTGCAGCCTATAGAATTATCGGAGGGGAGGGGGTCACAATGAAGCCTTTGCACAAAACAGCCGACTCGCGCTACACAGCTCCCCTTCCGCGATCGCGATTCCGGGGAGGTGCAGTTTTCTCCTGTACCCCCCTGGCATTCACCGAACGATGTTTTGCGCTTGCTGAGCCCCTCCCCCTGACTTTGCTTTTCTCGTGGGGGTAAGAAAGAGGGGATGAGGTGTTGGAGCGCACAAAAGGGGTGTTTTGTCGGCGGATCAAGAGGTTTTCGAGGCGTTTTGTTTTTTCCTCTTTTTTTAAATTGGTTTTAGGAAATGCCTACTGTCTACCGTTGGACTTGCTTCTCCTGCTTGTCTCTACAGGGATGGTGCTTACTGTCCACTGTCTTTCAGTCGAACACTTATCGATTGATTAACTAAAGTGCATTTTATCAAGTATCGAAACATTTTCAGCAGTCTCGTCTTGAAATCTCGAAAAAGACAGCATTTGTAAGCTTTTCTTGGGAAACAAAAACAGTTGTCGTTCGCATTAACAATGGCATGTCAAATCATTATACCGGTAAATCGTTCCATCGCCAAATCGTTTTGTAGACATATATCGTTTTATCGGCATTCGTACCACCAGATTATCGTTTCACTGGTGTATACTTATTGATCTATTTCGTCGCTAAATCGTTGTAGTTGCAAGTACTTTTTTATGCGTTCACTTTGTCAGTGAGTCGCCGTTTTTCTCCTCTAAAAGGGAGCATAATGTTTCTTGTTCAAAGAGATGAAGAGTTTTGTTTTTTTTAAAAATGAAATGTCCAAATTGATAAACTTTTAGTTTGATTCAAATTGACTAAAATTGTTAAACTCTTATAAATAAATAACAAGTTGATTTTTTCGGTACAAGTAATCACGTAATTAAACGATACATCTGTACCATCACAATATTAATAGTCATGAGCAGTAGTTGGCTGTCAGGCTAATCTTTTTTCTTCTCTCAAAAACTATCGATTTCCATGACGTGGAGCTTCATTTGAACTTTCGACCAACGGAAAACGAAATTTCAGCCACTTTTACTGGAACCTCCAGTTTTAAAAGTCCGTGCACAGCAAGCTTTTTCCCAAAACCTTGACGTTGCTCTCAAATATCAAAGACAGATTACAATTAACGATGTTCTTTGCAATGCACCCACGACAGTAAGAGTTAAAACGTGCAAAAAGCCTCGCTGCACACCAAAACCACGGATAACCCAATAACCCAACGCCAAGTCGCGTATAAAAGATTCAATACTCCTGCGGCAGTCCAACACATCACGGAATAATCTTACTATAAATTACGAGGGAAAAAAAAAAAAAAAAAACAAAACAAAACAAAGCCCGACAGTGCGCCTGCACAATGTGTACTACGCAAAATCACGGTGCTCGCGTGAAAAATTCACAATTCGCGCTCCCGCAGCAGCCGGCGTTCCTTTAAAGGACATTAAAAATGAAACGAAGCCGCAGCGCGTGATCTGCCCGTACAATATACACACACATGCTCACCCGGTGCACGTGATAATTTATTCGCGCGGCTTTTAATTTTCCATGCCAACGGGACGAGGCTACACTAAGCCAACCCCTCCCCCGCCCAGCTGACATATACACAGCAGCAGCCACGTGCTCCGCGTATTATCCTGACGTTTACATAAATTATTCGCCCTACTGAAAGCCGCGGTGGTAAGACGATGGCGATGATAATGGTGATGGAGCTTGAGTATATACCTTCGACGGGTGCGCTCGGCAATCATTCAGAGGGCGTGTGTTGCGTATAGGTACTTTTTTTTTTGTTTAAATAGATTCACCGAAAATTAGGTTGATGGTTGCAAGGAGCACGGTCACGCATCTTATCTCTCGCCAGCGTGTGGATTTGTCTCAGGAGTAATGGGGAGTGAGTTCCACCGGTTGGACCGGAGTGAGTTATCGGCCAAAGTAGCTTAGGCAAATTACCCGGCTGGACGCGTATAGGTATATACGTATATGTTTTTTTTTTTTTTGAAATTGGAATAATGGGGCTCGAGAGCCGCGAATCGACACTTATCGGCCGGTAGAGTGTAACGACCGGTCGTTAAGGCATATATATACTCCTTTCCGGGGATAATGAATTCGGTGTGGCTACGGTGCTTGCATCTTTTTGGCGTCTAATTTAATCGCCCTCTATTTCGTCTTCCATTGTAATTGCGGATTCTTAGTTTGCGCTGATTTTTCGCGTTTGCGTTGGATTAGCGATATTCATTGCTTCGGGAGTCGTATGGTTTTGGTTGCGCGGGGCTGTGGACAGATGAGATTGGAATTGATAGGAATTTCGGACAAAAGTGTTTTTATTGAATATGAAGAAGATGCGGTTCGATAAATACTGAAGGAAAACTTTTAATGGGCTTGCTTTGAGTGGTATATGTGTGAACGAACAATTTATGTGAAGGTTAATAATCATAATAAGTGAGATTTTTCACTACAATTTACAGTATTTACAGTACTTTTACCGAGTACAACTTGGATATTTATTTGGAATTATCTTTTAACACGTTCTTGTTATGTTAGATGCGCTTGGCGCTAACTACGTTATTGATATTACTTTTATGTGGTCACTCAGAGTACGGAATTTTCCTTGCATTTTTTCTACGTTGCCATTAACTATGAAATTCTTTTTTTCAATAACTTTTCATGTAAATTAAAAATAATAACTAAAAAAAAGTTTTCTAAGTAAGAATGTATCAATTTTACTTAACGAGAATTATGAAATTACAGCTCTATGTGGCGTGTAGTTTTATTTTACATTATCTTTAAACGAATAACACTTTTTTTGTTCCAAGTCATTACCTTAGAAATTATAAATGAGTAAAATCAAATATTATGAATCCAAATAATTGATACTGCAATAACTTAATGTATTTGACTTGATTTTTGAAAGCTCTGTCGAAAAAATCATGCGACCAGTCTTAATCATAGAGTAGACGCTCACTATCGAGTAAAGTAACTAAATCATCTAAAAAAAAATTGTCGCAGCAAATTGGAACAAGCCTTTCTCAAACAATGATTACGCCCCTGTTTTCCCAGAGAAAGAGAAAACAAAAAAAGATGCACGTATTACCCGCAGAAAACGAGGCAGTGGTATCCAGAGTCAACTCGACGCTCGCAAATTACCCGCCTCGACGCGCGCACGTGACGTGCACAATATAACCCAGTTATCAGGCACGCAGTGACTCGTATAATATTACGATCTCGCACCGGCGTCGGCCCATTCCATGTATATATATATATATATATATACCTACGCAACGCTATCTGCACCTTGTTAGAGGCAAGATCGAAGAATATCAGCGAGTGCGTGCCGCGAGCAAGTTACACAGTTGGTTAAATTATAGGAGTGACTCCTATCTAGCACTCGAATGGTCGGACGTTCGTTTGTACTCTTTTTTTGTTTTTTCATCGTGTCGCTTTTTCTGGTTTCCGTCGCACGTAATGGGGTACTGGATATGAGATGTCGCCTGCTACAAATTATATACTGCACTGCATTTCCTTTTATGGTTTCTTTTTTTTTGTGTATTGCCCATCGCTGAAAACTAGCGTCTTTGGTTTCAAGATGGATACAACAGTTGCTATTCTCCAATCTTTGGGGTAGTATGCGTTATGAATCGGAATATTGTCAATGTTGAAAAACTTTGAAATTGTATTTAGTGTTTTCTTCATGTTCTGGCTGACGTTTTCTTGTTTGAACTTTCGAATACTTGATTGTGTTGCGTCTGAGGGGCTCAAAAACTTTTTTTCCAAAGTTTGTATTTGTTGGATAGCTGACGAGGGTGCTTTTTGTAAACTGCCTGATGATTTGTACTTTTGTTTGTTTTTACTTTTTTATTTTTTTATTTTAGTTTTTGAAAAGTTTGTTCTATCGTTGAGGTATTCATATCTTTGGGTCATTCAAAAGTTATTATGTTTAATATGGCAGGGTTTTTTTTTTTTTTTTTTTTTTTTTGTCAAATCGAAACTGTTATATCCAGCTTAACGTTTAAACGAATTTCCCCAATTTTTTCTAGATTTTCGTTGCGATATTTCGTAGTGGATCCTCGCTCGTCTCGCACCCGAAGCTCAAAGTTCCAGATAGTGTTTCACTATTGAAAAATAATTGTAATGCTTTTCTAAGGACTTTTAAGCTGTGCGTGAGCATGAAATTCATCAGAAGATACAGTGGAGTAAGTTTGCAGGATTATCATTATTTTTGTAATTTAACATTGTGCCGATCTAATCCGAAAGTAATTTGCTATGTTAGCTCAACAAAGAGTAACGATAAGGGCGATAAAATTAATTTTTTCCGAATTTTGGTGCTCTTCTGAGAGTAAAAATAAAAAAAATTATAGAGAAATTCCAGCAAAAATTACCATTCTGCGCAGTTAATCGGATGCAAGCTGCCAAAAAAAGAAAAAATTATTATTGTTAATAGTAAAGATTATTGATTTAAAAATAAAAATTATAGTTTTTCATAGTTAAAATTATGATAAGAAAAGTAAAATTCACTAACCAATCCTTTTAAGGTTTACTGTTCCTGCATGTAAGTTTTTACTATTCTAACCATAATTTTAATCTGCAGAATGGTAATTTTTGCTGGAATTTCTCCATAATTTTTTTTATTTTTTACTCTCAGTGTGAGTAGAAAAAGTGTCACCTCGAAAATTAATTATCTCGTGAGTTTAATTTTAAGTATAGTTATAAGGTATCCATGCCTTTTATACAGCTGCAAAAAAATAACACCAGCCAATGACTTCGATCGAAAGAAAAAAGACATTTTTGTACTTGCTGTAGTTGAATTTTGCCATTTACGGTTAAAAAAAAACTCGTGTTTGTAACATACCGTGCTCGAAAAGACAACGAATCGAGCCAGACAAATGAAAATTTGTACAGCGCCGAAATGACCAAAATGCGCTAACCACGTGCTCCATAAGATACATGTATAGACACGTACGCACCTGTATACGAGTATACCGTAACAACGCAACAACAGTGGTAGTGATAGCACTCCCACGCAGATACAAGCAGTATCGTTTGATGAGTATTTCGTTCGTCGTAATTGAAAAGCCGGTCGGGTCTTTAATGGTCCGGCATTTTTCCGCTAATCCTTTGAGTGCGCGACCGAGCTTCATTCCGAGTCAAAATGGGGGAGTCTCTACGTCTCCCTCTGTCTGTATCCTCTGCCTGGTTGTCGATTTTTTTTTCCTCTTTACTGCGGGACGTCCTATCGGTGCGTTCGCCGTTTGTTGGTTAGTCGGGGGATAAAGAGACGAAAAGGGAAACAAAAGGGGCTCAGCCCCAAAGCATTTTATGTCGTCATTCAGGGGCTTACGTGTAAAAGGGGCGCGACACCTTTCTGCGATTCGCTCTTTTTTTTCCGAAAGCCGCGACTATCGATTCATGCGTTTTGCCGAGTCGGACACTCGAGTGTCGAAATTGTCATTTGATGATTTTAAAAGTCGGAAGCGGATCGGGTTGTCCAGTATGACGAGTAGCTATTCGATACCGGCGATGAATGGCTTACGCGAAAATGAAGTAGATAATTTACAGGAGAGCTCGGAAACCTCATTGAATCCGTATGCTCTGATGGAAATTAAAAAAAAAAAAAAAGAAAGAAAAAAAAGAATCCTCGTTGGGCGTTCGTGATGTCTGTGTACGTACAAGCGCACTTCCATTATCCCGCCGATCTCGTTCGAATGCATTAGCGCCGCGTTAATCCTCATTTGTATCGTTTGTATCTGCGCTTCTCATTCGGGACAATGCGAATTTAATTCGATGATCCCCCTATTATATTGACGCTTATTTGCCTGATCAAGCGATTTCTATACATAAGTCTCGGGTAGAGGACCATTCATTATCCGAGTGAATACAGTGGCAATTATCGGATTCGGGAGCTGCAGTCGTTCTGAAAGCGTAATTTTATTTTGTTTCGATTTTAAGGGTAGATCCGAGTGACATGATTTTCATGCTTATTGATGTCGTCCCCAGAATTGTATAATATGAATATAGTCGTGCAAGTATGAGCACAAAGACGATCACGAGTATGGAGACACAAAGAGACTGAAAAACTCGGACGGAAGAACAGATACGAGAATTTATTTAATACTGTGACGGATAAAAACAGTGGTAAGGATATTTTAATTACAGGTATTTAAAAATACTGGTTGAAATTTACACATAAATCAGCTGAAAGTTACTCCCCTCAAAGTATAAATCACATGTACGACTAAAGATTGACCTGTACTACTTACTCCATGAAAATAAAGAAAATTCAAAGAAAAAAATGTCTTACTCCCAATTGGACATGTGTAACTACAAACAAACTTGATATTTATCTAAAAATTCGAGAGCACAAAGGTGTAGCACTGGAAACTGTAATAATTCGAAGCAAATTTAGCCAATAAAAGGGCGAATGAAAAAATCGCTCGATAAGTGCCCGCCCGTACCCACATCTACACGAGCCCATAAAATCTTGTACACCACCACGTGCCCCCCCCCCTCTACCCCGCTTTATCTCTCCTTATCGAAGTTCAACTTTTTCACCCGTGCGTTGGAAAAGCGTCACGCTGCAGGCATAAATCCCGCGACGCGCATTATTGCGCGGGCAACGCAAATGCGATGCCCCTCCGGCCATAAGTTTCGAGAACCCCTCATATTGGCTCAATTTGCGCGACCCGCGCTTTAACGAAGAAATATAGCCGAGCTTACAACGACACCGCGCAAAATCGCAGTTCGGGCGTGTTTTGCCGAGAGCGGCCTAATAGCGCCCCTTGTGTCGCTCTTCGAACCCACACTCGACTTCGACTCCATAATTGCGTTATACGCACTGGAAGTGAATTTTAATTATCGAACTGCGGTCCAGACGTTGATTGCACCTTCAGCGATGCGTATGCGTGTTATTTTTTTTTTCTGCTTGTCGTTTGTGACCCACGGGGTTCAAGCTTGGTGTAATTGGTACGGCAGCTGTAGCTTGCTTATCGAGCTTTACAAGCTCCCGATGGGAATCAAGTGGTTGGTGCAGGCTCGATTTTTTTTCGAAAATTTTTTTTGCACGTAACGTGAGGGTAGCTTTTGAAAGTTTTTCAAGTCCCTCTCTCAAAGTTGAAGAGCGTACGATGCCAATCCTGTCAGGCCTTCGAGTGCAATTTCGATGTTGATGTAAAGTACGAGATTTCAGAAGAATAAGCTCAGTTTTAGTAAGTTACGAGCACTGAATATTGTCCCGTTTTGTTGAAGGTATTTTACATTAAAGTACTCGCTATTACTTTAATCAGATTTGCCGATTTGTTAGGGATGACTCTATCTTTATTTTAAATCTCCAATTTTCTTAAAAAAAAAATAACCCCTCAATTTTCGTAAGAACCTACGAAGGGAAATTCATCCCACGAGTACAGTAAAAAAATTTTTTTACAAAATTTCTACTCTCCAAACACGCCAAAGCCAAATTTCTGTTTACTCCCGTGAGTTTTTCCATTGCCGAGTAAATTTTCTCAGTCCTCGCATCGGAGAGCCATCAAAGGCGCACTTACTACCCCCTCCCGGATTTTCTTAACTTGAAAAAAATGACAAATCCAGCATTTCCATGCCAAAATTGCCCGGCTAGCGGGAAAAAAAAGTCCCACGGACCCTGCGCCCATTTATGCAAAGCAACATCGAACTCTGTTCGATTTCCGCAGCGCCTCGGCAAAGTTCTGCGGACGCGATGCTGCCTCTCGCGAGCGCGTGAATATTTATCGCACCGTTCCCTCCGCCTGATTGCATCCCTCGCTCGGCTACGTACAGTTACGCGAAAAAAAAAAAAGGAAAAAAAAGTAACGGCAAGGCGAGAAAAAAGCGTGTCAATATCGACGCGAGCCCGATTACAAATCACTCGGCCAACTTAAATATTCATGCCATCTGCGACTGGCGCGCGTGGGAACATTTAAAATTGTAATCTCGACATTTTTCTTCGGCGAGCAACTTTTGCACGTAGCAAGAAACGCGGGGAGTGGGGTGGAGATAGTATCCCGTTTCGCAATTTTCCAACGACAAAATCTCTTTTACGCGTACATATAATATATATGTAGCAATTTTTTTTTTCTTATTATACTCTCTTAATATTCTTGCGAACATTTTCATTTCAAGGGTGTTGTATGTATATACGCGTTACGGATGCAAATTCGCTGAGGCGAAGAATACGGAGGGGGGGGGATAGGAGCACGCCGGCACGGATTTGGCCTTTAATCTTTTTCGCGTCTCCCCGCTGTGGGGGTCTGGGGGGGGGGTTGTCGAGACAAGACTGTAGCTTAGCTGACGACTTCGAGGCGAAAGTGTACGCTCCTCCAAGTTTCCGAGGGTGGAAGAGGGAGACCATAGTTTCCGCTTCAAGTGAGGGATCCGAGAGTTACGGGGATCTTGGGATACATCATGTTATAAACGGCGAATGGCCTGGTGCTTTCGAGCGTAAGAGCGTATATTATATTTACGAGCGTAAACACTCGCTCTAGCGGGTCTGGGGGGGGGGGCTCATAACAGTTTGGCGGCGGCGTGATGTCGATGCTCGAATCAAAGTACTTATATATAAGATTTACAACGAGTTTTGCTTGAAACGTGGAAAAACTTGGTTTTTTGCTCACCAAAAAAAATGTAATAAAAATTTTAGTGCTGCAATGTTAACCTTGTATCATCCTACCGTCTACAAACATTTTGTTTTGACAAGGTCAATTCCCATTCTGATTCGAGATAAGTTTTGAAATGTCTGTGTCTTTTGATTGGTAATGAACGAAAGTGGCACCTGTCCCCTAAGTGCGTTCTCACAGAGCTACCACTGGCTCGGTGGTAGAGTATTTTCCTTCCGCCAGGAGGGCTAGTGTTCGATACCCCTACTCTATGCACTCGCGGCACCTCTGTGGGGTTTTTTCTTCACATGTCCCATTATCACTGTGATATCTCCTGACTCTTCGGAGTTAACCGTGCCGTCGCAGTCAGTAATAAAAAACTGTACCAAAGTCATATACTCAAAAAACAAGCATGAAATGTGGCAATCTAGAATCTAATTAGGTATGGTACCCAAAAATCAAAAGACAAGACAGATTAGCGGGGGTTGTTCCCCCCGCAAATCCTGTCAACACTCTAGTAAAAGTGTTTTGTCAGAAACACTATGGGTTTGATCTTCAGTCATATCTGCTTCGAGCTTTCCCACAAGGGTACAATGGTCGTCATTGTATAGATTAAGTAACCCACATAATCTCGAAATAGAGAAACATGCTCCATTCTAGAAATAATTCTAAAAACAAACCCTACACAAGCATTTAATGATCTCTGGAGTCTCGGGCTCACAGTTTTGTACAGTATATGGTAAGTACCTCATGCCTTATAAAAATACAAAAATATAGGGTTTTCGATCAGATATTTACGCAGAGTCTCAACTAATGGGTGTTTGAGATCTGAAACTTGTGATTACTAGGGGAACAACCTCGTTTACCCGAGTGATCTAATTAAATATCGAATGGGGTACAGAACACCCAAGATTTTGGCCTCGTTAAGGTACGGAATGGGCTGGTCTTTGATGCGTAAAGCAATGCTGTTAAGGTCTGTAGCAGATGAGAACTGAATGGCTACGAGGTAGGAGAATAGTGATGCGTTTTATGTCATCAAAAACTAATTCATTAATCTACCTGGTTTGCAACTGCACTATAGAGTCATGTGTGGAATGTCGCGTACCTGTATCCGCGTTCTTTAGAAAACATCGGAGATATGAGTTTATATCGACTGCATTATAAGAGTATTTTAATAGGGTACGCAAGTCGTTGATGTACAGAGGAATGAATTTATAAATGAATCCTACGGTACAACAACTGTCGAAACTCCAAAAGATATTTAAACCCCTGATTGAGTCTTTCCACTGAAACATTGTCAAACTCAACTGGTTTGGTAGTTTGCACAAACACGGGAACTATTTGTCAGGGAAAAAATTAACTTTGATGTATTTAACCTTATCGATTATAGTTAATATCACAGTTGTATGTCATAATCACCCAATTAGTGCAAAGATTGGTTGAATTCCCTCTTTTTTCAAGTCATACACTCATCTCACGAAAACATATTAAGAAATGAATTTAATGAATGAAAAACTAATTTAAAAAATTATAAATAACTTCTTCTAAATCCTTCTAAAATTCTCAGAGAAGAGATGTATGTACAGATTAACAATTCCAAATTTGATTTCGCCAAATTTTCAGCTCAAGCAGCCTGTATAACATCGTTGCAGCATCCACTCGTGCATATACACACGATTCATTATTTCACGTCCAAAGCCCGCGACGCGTAACCGAATAAGCACCTCGGCAATATACCCCACGGGCGAGCCCGAGATTATTCAAAACGTCAACGCCGACGTACACCGTATATAAAGGGGTCCGCTCCCGTCCAGCTCACCCGACCGTCCAAGAGTTTACCTTTTACATATCCGTATACATTACAATCTCGGTTTTCACCGACTACCCACCGCTACCGTGTATCCTTTACCCAAACGCTAATTAAGGCGTCGGCGGGTCTTTGCCGGTACATTATATATAGGTGCATATGGCACTCGGACTCGACGCGCGGAGCAGAGGCTACTTCGAAAGATTCGTTAGCAGAGTTTGCTCCTTCTTATACTCTCTCGTGTACATAACATTTACGGCTGTGGAAAACTCGTGCCGCAAATTTTTCACTTTTTTCCCGTTCTTCCTTGGTTCTTGGACCCTAATTAGCTACGTTGTACTACAGTGAGGAATGGCAAGGGCTTCGAAATGATTTACTATTCTCGATTGATGCGTTTTTTTTGTCTCGTGGTTTTTTTCATCTTCCTTTCCATGTTGTTGAAATCTAGAAATTCTAATGAAATTATTGTTATTACTATTAACTGGCGTGGAAGCGGTACAAGGAAGAAAATTTTCGATCCAAAACTCGACTTTAAATTGCTTTGGGTTCTCAAGGTGGGATTAGTGTCACTGGTGTGCCCTTTTTTATTTATTTTATGCCTTGATACGAACTTGAAATTTTTTTTCATTTATTCAAACTATAAGAAGCTTTTAATGATATTTTTATTAGTTCACTTATGTGGTTACAGATTAATAATTCTAATGGTTATTGAAAACCAGTCAAATAAATCATGTATCGACTTATTTCTGGCGAAGCATCATTGAGGACAATCTGTTCATTTAAATCGTTGTATATAGTTTTGAATGAATATTAATTACGATACCACCTGAAAAATTTATTCATCCCTTAAAGTGGTAACTTATTGGTTTCCGAGTCTTTAAGATAAACTACCACAAACGCCCCATTCATCCTTATTAACCTTCTTACAACCTATGTAAACAATTTTTATTTTGCTAACCAATAATATCTATTTATTTATTTAGAGTATTTTTTATTCATTTCTGAACATTTATTTTTACGTCAATCTGAGCTGAGTATCAATTAAGAGTATTAACAAAAGACTTAATGTCACTATTCACCTTAGTCTATCTTTAGAAAGAATTTAAAAAAAAAAGTACATTCTGTTTCTCTCTGCTCTTTAATTTTTCTATACCGAGAATCTATACAATGAAGGGTTCACCCCAGTTGAAGAATACATAGATCTTCGGGTGGCCATTAATGGAATAGCAATACACATCTAAGAGCGTTGACAAAACGTTATTTCCAAACTGTGGTCATTTGCTTGATAATTCTCTTGCCATAATCGCACATTATATGTCGTGTTGAATAAGTAGGAGACCGTTAAAATAACCATGGAAATTTTACTTATCACGTAAAAAATAAAAAAAATTTAAAAAACGCACAAGAACACAATCACGTTTCAATCTCGTTAACGCTTTTTTTCTTATGCCAGTTGCACGAGTCACACCCTAGATGTAGCCAGCACAAAAACAACCGCGAGCCGTATTCGTTGACTATATATACTCCACGAAAATTAGGACTGTACAACAATTTGAAAGTGCGCCACCACTGGCGGTAGTTGGAGTCACTGGACCGGAGATAATGCACGGAAGTAAGTGACAATGTCCCTTTAATAATTCAATCTTACAAATCTATCGAGTTAGAAGACGTTCATACAAGTAATTATGAATTTTCCATTATAACCTTATCCATTTTTCTGAAAACAAACATCACAAAAAAATACATAACCTCAAAGCGTATGGACAAAAAACAATGAATTAGACAATGGAAACTTCATAATTGCTTGTATAATCGTCTTCTAACTCGATAGATTTGTAAGATTAAATTATTATTGATAAATTGTCACTTACTTCCATGCATCATCTCCGGTCCAGTGATTCCAGCTATTTCCAGTGGTGGCGCTCTTTCAAACTGTTGTACAGTCCGAATAGGCGTGGCCAAAGAAGAGTGACATTATAAAAAGCCAAAAGAGATATCGGGCGCCTCTGGCACAATTAAACCAAACCAACGAACGACCGGCACACCATTACAGCGCTGCATACACCTATATAAGCTCCCAAGAGCCAAGACTATAGTTTCGGAATCTTTCCCCTGTATATACAGGAGCAAGTAGCTCGAGGACCGGCGAAACAAAAAATACGCTCAAGCTCTCGCCACGTCACCGCAACGCGTCCACTATTCACTTGGCCACACGAGGAGTACAATGCACAAATACACAGCCGGTATGGCCGAGGTAGTTGGGGTACACCCTGAATGAATGGCCAGGCGTTAATTACTCGCTATACCACCACCAGCAGCACAACAGCCTAACCGTATATATAGATCCTCTCTCGCGAGAGCTTTAATAAAGCGCGCCCGCCAATGTTAAAGTTTCGACAAGGGCGGCTTCGAGGAGAAAAGCTCGGCCGTACAACGCGCCCATTGCTCCTTCTTGCTCTCGGCTTATTAGTATGCATGAGGCCGCGGCTGGCTCTCGAGTCCCGTCTAATATACCCGACTCCGCTTCCTCATACACCGCACTCCGTCTCTTGTTCGTCGTACACACTACTACGTACATACATGTATCCACGTGATTGTACACTCTGTGGTTATAAGTTTAGCGCAGACGGCGGGTGCCACATTATAATATACATATATATACGTTGCAAGCTCGAGTCATTGCTCTGTCCTATTGCGTATGATTGTCGTCGCCTACGTACTCACACGTCGAAATTTCAGCATCTCCGTTGTTGCGGCGAGTTTGCGTGCGATCTAAGTTTTGGGATCGTCGGGTCGCGCTTGGGTTAAGGGCGCTTGTCCCGTGTCCCCCGGACGCTCTAGAGAAACTTGGCTCGTCCTCACTGGAATTGAGTAACCGTATAATATTATCGGGGGACCTGCAAATTAATTGGGAAATCACCTACAAGTGATGTATATGTGTCAAATCCAGTAATGAGACATTTTCATTATTCTTGGGGAACAAATGAACTTGGAAGCAATACAATTGATTAATTAACTTGCTTGTTGTTATTTGAAACTATAATTCTGGTAAGACATTAATGTACCTGAATAACAATTATCATAGTGGTCCCTTATGACACAATTTACGAAGTGTAGGACGACCACAACAAATGGACACTGATGTATTAGAACTCATGTCAACTATCTACTTTATCTTACAACTCTTATGAATAATGGATAACACTAAGCTTTTTCGGAGGCCGCGGAACTGTTTTTCGTTTGAGGGGGCTCATAGGCTGACAAATCGTGAATGACTAAAAAAAAAAGTCGCAAAAAATAAAAGGTGTTATAATTTACAACATTTGTTTAAACTGTACGAATTGGTAACAATTTTAAATATGAAAAAAAAAATTACAAAAAAAAATTAAAATTCAATAAAAAATATTAATGATAATATGTATTTAATCAGGTAACAAAAATACTTTGGCTCTTTCGTTGTTTCGGCCAATGAATTCTTTAATTAATTTATTCATTGACAATTTTGTCAAACTTAAATACTGATTTTGCAGTACTTTTTTTTCAGTATTTACACTTTGAGTTGGTAAATGTTTTTGTATGATTTTTGGTAGAAACTGAAGCTGAGTTAATAAGCTATTAAAATCAGTTGCATAAATGCCTAAAGATGTTTGTAGATAATTCATATAGAATATTTTTCCCTTGGCAGATTCAAGTAGTATGTTTTCCAATGTTATTCGGCGATCAATTCCATCTTGACTAAAGCGATGCTTTATTTCAGCAAGAAGACAATAAATGATTTCACAAAAATTTTTGCGCATGATTGTTTTTGCTTCTAATTCCACAGGCTCTGAGCTCGCCACATCTGAGTATTCGTATCTACGAGGAATTTTTCTTTTTCTCTTCATCTCGGGGCTGCGTAACGCTAGTTAAATTAAATTTACAGATATATAGCAAAATGATTTACCATTCCTAAAATACAAAACCAAACGGAATTCTTACCTAGTTTCTCCGATGCTTTTTCGACAGCATTCCAAATATTATCAAAATGTTTTCCTATTCTGTACCCATTTAACGTTTCCATCAAATACTCTGCAGCTTTTTTTGCACCGAAAACCCTGAAATTAGAGAGAGCAACTGCAAGCTCTTCACATGGTGCAAAAATTAATTTTGATATAATATATAGTGCACTGACAGTTTTTCAAACAGCAAGCTGCTTTTCCATTGCTACCTTGATCACGATTGTCTGGATTTTTTCATGCTTATGACCCAGATACTATTGTGTCCAGGTCAAAATAGCGATAAAACAATAATTGATGAAATATGATGTAAATCTAACATATTTTACATGAATTCGACTGCTAATAACGTCTCAAAACTACCTAACTTTGCGAAGTATCGCGTATCCTAACGAAGACCAGATAGTTTAATGTAACCAAGTAAGCGATGCATTGCGATACGTAAATTGAGTGATCTTGAGACATCAAAGACGTCAAATTACGTTTAAAAAATGTTAGATTAATGTCATTTTTCTTCGACTTTTCAATTGCCAGTTGAGTTGAGCTTCAGACAGTTTAATGTAGACACAAACAAAACATCAGTGAATGTAAAGTCGATTATATTAATCCATATTACAATTCATTGGAAAAAATGAAGATATTATGTATTGCAAATACATGTTTTTTATTTAGACTTTAGTAAATTTCCGTTTAATTTTCATCCGTTAAACTTTAAATACTATAATCATATTAAGTGTTACAATGTAAATTACACAACCTATGACATTAGCGACGCTATAAATCATTGAATTGGACAACAAAGAAACTCCATCCATTTGCCGTATAAGCTCTGACAAAATGGTAAAATATGCGGACGCGTAAGTTTGAATCCGGACGTTGTTCTCAAGTGCTCTTCATCATTTGTAAAGAATCCCGCGCAATTCCAGAAAAAGTCTTTGCGAAAAGCCATTAGCGCATTCAAATCGGGGAAAAGCGAGTTTTTAAAACTGTTGCCCAAGCCCCGAGAACTTTTGCAATTATCCTTAAAAGACGCGCAAGACATCGAGGCCGCGGTCACATTCATATATCTCAAAATTTGGGGCAGTGGGTATAACTTCTTCTCGAGTGTCCTCAACTCATATTTGTTCCTGTGATTCTCCTCGCGCAGGATATAAATCCTGATATACTCATGGCACAAAAATAAAAAAAAATCTAAATGCTCCGCATCCCACAAATACGTCACTCACAAAGTTCCACTCGACTCGAACGATTCGAGTACTCGAGAGAGATTATTGTTGCGAATTAATGACGTTCAGTCTCGCAATTATCGAGCCTAATTGAACCAGTAACCCATGACTCACCGTTTGAACCCAACGTATCTGAAAAGAGGAAACGAAAACAAGTCCCACGCGTGATCTTACCGGGGCGAAAAAGAAAAGCGACGAGACTAAATGGAGAAATCTTTTCGTAATTAAAAGTAAATCGCCAGACGGGAAAAGTAAGGGTCGGCCAACCGGAGGGTGGGATTCTTTCGTGCTCCGCGAGCTGTTATTTACGTGGATCTTTGGAAATACTCTCTTTTTCAACGAGGAACGAGCTCCGGTAAAAGGGCGACCGAGAAGCGGAAATAGCAGCGACGGAGGTCAAAAGAAAATGCGTAAGGGCTAGTGTGTACACGGTTGTGAAACGAGATGTCAAAAGGTTGGTGGGTTTTTTTTTTTCATTCCACGTGAAAACCATCGCAACGGAAAGATTGATGGGTTCCATGATGGAGTCTTTTTATCCGTGAAACGGTTGGCTCACATAGCCTGATCACGTGATGTTCGCTTCATCTCGAGAAAAAACAAAAAGATATCCGAAAATCAGACGGACAACATCCGATCACTAAATTTTAATTGATTAGTTTACTTTTAGAAAACAAATATTTCACCCAAATGAAGGTAAAAGTACAATTTTTGCTATTATATCCCGATAACCTGTTTATTTCCGGGGCATCGATGCAAACGCAACTCTCGATATATACCCAATCCGATAATGCACGGACGAATAAATCATAAGTGAGTAATTAGCAACAACTGACGCCAATTGTAACATTTGACGAGGTTAATATAATTTCCATAATGTTCCAGTAATGATACATATAGCAATCCAGTTCAAAAGAAGTTTATCCGATGCAAACGAAGATGAGCGTAACATTATCTACCGATAATAAAAAAAAAGAGAGAGAGATAGGACGATCGACCTCGCGCTCCCAGTACTTAGCCACGCGATAAGTAAAAGGGAGAAAGAGATCCCTAGGCCGTAAAAAGGGGGAGCCCGCCGTTACAATCTATCTTCGCGCATCGGCGGCGAGCGCCACCCTATATAGGATACCCATATATAGAGTAGCGGTTGTGCGTGTACACACGGGCGCGTCGTTTTTACGGCCATCGGTCATATAGCTCTCCCTTCGCCTCGTGTACGCGCGTTTGCCCCCCCTTCGGTGTGCACATAGGTATAACGATCTGCGTTTTGCGCTTATTCCCCTCGTCTGAGCTTCGCCGAGCGGACGTCTCGCGGTGCCGATGACCGGACGCGCGGACCGGAGATGTAGAGGAAGGGGGAGGATGCGTCCGATCGATTTTGCTCGTTCGTCTTGGGCGCGTCAAAGAGGCTCTCTGGATATAGGGAAAGTCTGGTTTATCGGAGCGACGAGGCATCGGTGCTGGTGACTCTTTTGGCTCTTTTTTTTCTTTCGAGCAGAGTCAACGAGTAATGAAGATTTTGCAGAATCATGGGAGTGCCTTATGCGGCACTGTGTGCGTGTAGATATGTTTTCATTGTCTGCAAAACGAGTTCGTATCTGTTGGGGCTTGAGTTTTAGTAGGTAGTTTTGTCTTGATACCACAATTGGTGTTGTTAATTCCCCAGCGTATTTTATCGATAGGAAAAATTTTGGCTCAACCACCCTGGAACTTGAACAAAAAGTTAAACAGGTGTTTTTGGGCTGGGGATTTTTAGTCCGTACGTGAAAAGGTTTTATATTTTCTTTAAAAAAAAAAAAAAAGTACAACGGCTTATCCGTTTTGTTCGACACGGGTTTTCCAAAATGTATGATTCTTCAACGAAACGATTACAACTAAAATAAAAAAATTAATCTTAATTGTTGATTTACATATTTTTCGACTATGAATAGATATGATTCGTTGTTGATTATGACTGTTTGATTTAACAATTGATGGTTATGGTAAATATTCGTCATAAAGTACACTATTCTTGACTTATTTGCCTTTTTCTTCGAACTTGTAAAACGTTGCGTCAACCGCAAGCTTCAGTAAAATTGAATATTTCAATTAAATCATGAAAAGTGAAATTTGATTTTTAATTGAATCTTATTATTATTAAAATTATTATTATTATCAAAACAATAACAAAATTTTCCGTTTCCTGTTGTAAGTGGGAAAAACATATTTAAAGTACGAATCATACTTTATCCAGCAAGTAGTAGATTTATCAACTCCTAAACGCACCATTATTATTGCCATGCACTGAATTAACATTGAAATTCCATTTATTACGGTATTTTCGCAGTCGATGCAAAATAAAAAACAAAAAAGTTCTATTCAAACAATCAAGAAAGCACATCTTTCATGCTTTTTCCCCGCATGTACAGTCCATGCCTGAAACAAATTGAACCAACCATGGTAATATTGTCTTTGAAAAAACTAAACAGTCGCGATGCGAGTGCATCGTGCTAAGCTCGCACTTTATGCCCATCCGCTTTATTTCAAGCGAATTAGACGAGATCCCCTTAAATCCTTTTCCTTGTACTCTATACGTACAGTACCTACGCGTTGCCAACGTAAACGTGCAAAAACACAAGAAAAACAGATGAGTAAAAAAATATGTACACAAAAAAAGAAGGGCAAACAATTTTATTCACAAGACATTCATAGTTGAGCAGCCGCACAGCAAACACAGAACAGAAAGCGGAAAACGGCAAAGGCTTATCCTACGTACGTCTAAGCGCGCACGTGTAGGTATTTATTTATCCAAGCATGGCAGGCTGGGCGTACGCTTTTGTACGTACATGTATGACCAATTCCATAAAAAATCGTCCATTTTGTGGTTTTGGTGAAAATAATGTGACACCTGTATCGGACCGTTTTGAAATTGTGGAAAACAAGTTTTTCTAAAATTGAAGAATATGGATATTTATTTCACTGGATTGCTGTACTGGGAAAAAAAGTATCCAGTACCAAGTAAAAATAAAGTCATCGAAAAATATTTACGTTTAAAGAAAAATGTAAGATTTTTCAACCGTAAAAAAAAACAGTTTTTTCCGGGAAAAACGAAAACAAGCTCACTGCTTTAATTATCATCGCGTAATTTTTCATACAAAAAAATCGCTAATTCATTACATGCTAATACTTGCACTTACAATTTTTAAATTAGTCGCTAAATTGATACTATGGCTTTTTTGGACTCTCGATAATTATTTCTTAAATCATTTTTATCGACTAGCAATATCATTATTTTCATGATTTTAAAATCACCTAAAATTTCTAAGAATTCGTTTGAATAAAAGAATGCCTGACGAGTTGATTACACTAAAATATTAAATTTTGTAAAAAACGCCTCTTACGCTTTATTTTTCATGTGATTACAGTTAACTTTTTCTTGACAAAGACAGGACAGAAATACCTAAAACAAGTAATTAAATAAGTTTGTGAAAAAGACTTTTTACGTTAGAAAAAAAATATTGTAAGGAATGCCGGTAATTAAAAACTTAACAACTAAATAACCAACTTTTCATCAAAACCAACAAAATCTAGCAAAATTGTATTATCACTGCCTGAAACTTTGCAGATTTTCACATTTTTTTATTGTTTTTCAACAACAATGTGAAAATACCAAGAAAATACTGCGTGTTTTTTGGCTCCTTCTAAAAAATGTTAAATATGAAAAAATGTATAAAAAACAGTTAGGAAAAGTGTGCCACACCAACTTTTCAGGGCAACCACGATTTTATTTCTCACTACACCAAAAAAGCCTCAAATACATTTCGTACCATCACATGGCCGAGTCAGAAACAATATTTTTCCGCCCTCGGGTGGTTTTGGGAGGCTCGTACTTCCTCGGGCGAAAAAGCAGTTTTCCGGAACTCGTTCGAAAAGTCTCCTTTACGAACCTCGTTACGGACCTCGCCTTCGGGTCGGGCCGCAAACCTCTCGGTTCGCAAACAAAGACTTTTCAAACTCGTAGGAAAACTACTATTTCTTTATCCAAGGCACAAAGTGTCCGTTTTGCGCCCTTGGGTGCGCTTCGGGCTCGCTAATCATTTCGCACCTTAAAAATATAATATCACATAGTATGTAATTGAAGGATGGAAAGCATTTACACCCAACACGGTAAAACCCAAATTATAATTAATTTAATTTTTCATGTAATCGTCCTTCCACATACCCACACACACACACAGCCAGCCAGAAAATTAGAAACTCCCACAAACGCATACGCGTACCCACAAACGTCTTCCGAGAGTCCCTTTGCCTTTGGCTAAATTTCGCAAAGAGAGAAAAAATCCGCGCTCACCCTTTTACAACTCGTTTCAGACACGATTGCATGCGGGCACATTATATTACATACACACGGGTGTACGGGCGTATACGTGTGGATGTCATTTTCTCCCGCTAAAGCCCCGGGGGCAATATCCTGTTTTCCGTGCTCCCCCAGCCACCCATCTCGACTTTGTAGTCAGGCGCACACACCCACACATGTATACACTTTATGCCCCGCGAATAATGGTTTCTGTATGCTGGCTATGAGTTGTTGGTGGCAGGGTCAGGGAGGAGGAAAGAAGCAAGTCCGCGGAATTTATCGTGTGAGAAAAGAGGATATGCGAAAGTGGGTTGCACGTGCATGGGGGGGCGTGTGGAAGTGCTTTTGAGTCAGTGCCGTTCGCGCGGTTATATTAAAAGTTATATTGTTTTGCACACAAGCGGGGAGCTGGTGTATAAGCTTTTGGCGCATAAAGAATTTTCTCCTCCACCCCCCTGCCTCTCGGGGGGGCCTGTAAAATGGCTACACATCCTTGGCATTGTTTGGTGTCGCTGTACTTGTGGTCCGGCCACTTTTTTCAGCCGTCGAGTTTTTAATTACCGTATTACCACGCTGTTCAAAATCAAGAGCACTGAATTCCCTTTGAAGACGAGTGGGTTGTTACTTTTTTAATTTTTTTTTTTTTTTGTTGCGTCGCAGCTCGAGTAGTTTATCAAGCCTTCGTGCGATCCTTTGATTAGGGCGCGTTGATTTGTGGTTGTTTTTGCTTCGTGTATGAATTTCAAGTCTTTCTGTATAGGAATTTTGCTTTTTTAACAATCAATTAAGTTTTGTGTTTTTTTTTAATTTTTCACAATTTCGTTTGCTCTTTGAATGATGTCCTACAAATTTCATAACTGTTGAGTTTAAAAAATATCCAAATACATATTAATTATAGATTTTATCGATCACACACCCAACATTTAATTTCAATGTAATATTGATATTTTATATGTCAATATTAAAAAAAAAAAAATTTATTTAAAAATCTTGTCACGTTCTTTATCCATTTTAAAAAACACCCGGATGTATTTTTTAACAAAAATGACGAAACGTCACATCCACGCCGCTTTGAGTACAGCACAACAAAAATTGTAATGGAAAAATAAGAGAAAAAAAAAATGTGTCACGTTGTTCCACTCAAATCACCAGTCACATTCAGGGAACCGTAGTAGGAGAACGTCAAAGCGAAAATCAGCTGATTCGAGGCAAATAAGCTCTGCACAGTAGACGATTACCTCTTCGCGCTCGAAAAATCTTCTTTCCGCGCAGCAGTCGCGATTCCCTTTTTTGATCCTTTCTAAAAAAAAAAAAAAAAAAAAAAGAATTTCGATCGATTCTTCAGCTTTGAGCAATGATTATCCTTTGAACTCTTCCAAAGCATGAGGGCTGTGGGATCGAGGTGCATTTGAAGAATGCAAAAAACTGGCTTACCAAAGCAGTGCACGCTTGAGAGAAATATGCAGACTAAGGTACACTAAGAGAATACTGATATTTTTTTTTCAGCTACTTATTCTGAATTTTTTTTTATTTCGCCTCTTACCCTCATTGTACTATTACCTATACATGTTTTTGCACGTACTAGTATATTGAAACAACAACAACGCAACTTACGTATACATGCATTATGCTGTTGCAAATAAAACAAACGTTTTTGGCAACAAAAAAGAATACACATGAAAATTTTGATACTTTTATGATAATCTGCCTATGACAAATCAAATAGATTTTTTGATATTCTTTCCTGTAGTATATAATGTGCCTGTGGGATCGGAACAATAAGATCAAGAAAGGACGTCATTTAAGTCAAAATGCATAGTATATTAGTCTTTTTTATTTGAGTTTTATTATTGCCCATATCAATCCTGTACGGACGCATAAAATCATATTATTCGTGGGTCAATTACATTATTATGCAATAAATCGAATCGTTGAATACTTTAACCTATAAAAACCAGCATTTGCTCACACATCACAATCTATTAATTAGTTGTATGATGGTAACTAAAACCCTCGATAGTTGGGACAGAGCTCGATAATTCAGCCATCTACCCGGTAAAATGAGCACTAATTCAAACAAAGGCAAAAACAGATCAGATAAAAATTTTATCTTTACCATAAAAATCCACTTTTAAGCAAAGTGTATGGGAACATTTAATATTGACTCGTAGAGATGATACATTTTTTTTGGCTTACTTTGATAAAGTTAATCTAGGAAGCTGTTAATATCTTTCGTACCTTGAGAACTGTTTTCTTTTCAAATTTGACATATCGTGCTCTTGGATGCGACGTACATAAGTAGAAACCCCCTTTTTTTTTTGACCTCTCAAACGATGTCACACAATAAACGGAGATGATTTCTGGAATTTTTATAACGCATATGAAAATAAAGTTTAACGGTTTTCATCAAGGTGCAAATAGCCAACTTCTTACACGTCGAATGTTTTTCAAACTTTTTTGACAGAAGTTCCAGTCGATGAAACATAAGTACCAACAACTCAACCAACTTACAGTCCCAAAACAAATTTTTCCAAAATCAAACGGTCCAACGTTCCAGGCAATAGCTCATTTTACCAAGGAATAAGCGTGACAATAAAAAATCCGCCCTCCAATTGTCAATGGAAGAAATATGCATCCTAACGACATACCCTCCTCGGTAAATCTAACTCCTCCATCAAAAGGCAACGCTTGGAAATCCCAATGATTCGTTTTCGTAAGAAGCGAAACAAATTAAACGAAAGCAAATATCTCCCGAGCGCTCGAAAGCAGTTGGAACTTGCAGTAAACTTTGGCTATCAACCGTTCGAACTATCCCCGAATTCGAGTGGAAGTGGCGTTCGCCAAACTTTGGTCCTCAACTTTATGTCTCCCGCTCTTGGCATCAACTGTACAGCTCCTGTCTTGCATACATCTGATACACCCTATTTATATCCATGCGCGAGGAATTCATAAAAATCCAGTGCCAATATATGCCCCTGCAACGGTAAACCGTATGGTACCACACACACATACGCACAAGCGCGTACAATGCATATTATCCAACAAAGCGTTCCAGGAATATCAAAGCCTGGAGAGGATTAGGGGATGGAGGGTACCTTCGCTTGATACCGTACTCACCTGTACCTACACGTCTATATATATGTATACAAGCTTCAAAGCAAATTAATGTGCAGAGTATATACATACATAGGCATCGGAGGTGGCATCAGTCAGGAGTGTAATACAGGAGGCTCGGAGCACAGCCGGTCGTCTTCAAAGATGATTAAGAGCAAGCTGCGAGCAGATAACACAGATCCGACGCGAGGGGGGCACAACGGGCGCCAATCCGCTTTCCTGTACTCCCTCGGAATCCAATGCTGACTGACTGACTGACTGACGGGTGGGAGGGATTTCGGGGTTACTTTGTATTTTATCTTCCAACCAGTATATTTTTTCGATCGGGCCAAAAGGCAGTGGGGTACCATGCACGGCATGGCTGCTCTTGTTTACGAGCTAATTTCACTTTAATTTGCCAATAAACCGAGAACCCGTGATAATACGCGCGGCTGTCACGCTAATTGCCGCCTGAGCGCGAGGGATGCCAATACAAGAGTGTATATTATGTACAGCACGCGAGTTTTTGCACCTACCCTCTTTTTTTTTGCCCCCTCCTCTCTCAACCTGTCCAGTGTCCAGCCCTCTCGCGTAGCGGCAGCGTTGATTGTGTCCATTATAAACGGAGTATAGAGGAGGGCCGCGCATGTGTAGGGTGAGAGACGCTC
The DNA here is from genome assembly GCF_000648655.2 of Copidosoma floridanum. Next base: position 575,608 of record NW_019379584.1, read on the forward strand.
GTTTCAATATTTATGGCTCGATTTGACTTTAATACCGACACCCGGGGGTTATGCTAATCCGGGGAGCTGCCGGTGATGCCCCGATATTCGATTTTAATGATTCACCGTGGCATATTTGAGGCTCGTTGCGAATTTTTCATGTGTACCCAAGCGCGCGCTTGGACGGTTTAATTGGTTTATTGCCGTGTAAATAAAGTTACGTACGTCACGCGTATGTGTGCGTGAGTTTACAAAATGGCCACTGTGTGCATTACTTGTTGAATTACAAAGTCAAATGGAGCGTTGGAACGCGCGTGTGTTTACATTTAGGGATGAAATATTCGTTTTAACAACTCTAGGCGCCAATTCGTCAGACTCTCTTTTTTTTCTTTCTTTCTTTTTTCAATAAAAAAACTGAAAAACGAGAGAATTGATTTTCCATGCGAGGGGGGAAAAAAGGTACCCTAGAGAGGATGCTTGTTAATGAAAATAGCACCCTTGGCCCGGAGCTGTGTGGTCAATATACATGTTCAGACTCTCGATACGACCCTCGTACGGGTGATAATAAATATTATACATGTAGGAAAATCAAGAAGGAGAAATAAAAGTGACACTTGCATGTATTTTTTTTGTCGCAGGTTATACTGGTGCCGCACAGTCACACGGACCCGGGCTGGTTGAAAACGTTCGAGCAGTACTTTCACAGCTCGACGCGGATGATCCTCAACAACATGGTCACGAAGCTCACGCAGTGGCAGAACATGACCTTCATTTGGAGCGAGGTGTCTTTTTTGTCCCTCTGGTGGGAGAGGTGAGTTCGTTGCTGCACTTTTTTCATATTTGAAAATTATTGCCTTTTGTTTCTTAGGTTGCATAAATTTTTTTTTCTTTTTTTCCTTCTGTTTTTAACATACAACAAACTGTAAACGCATAAACAGCAAAACCATCGAACATTTGAAATCAAGTTGTGCTTTTCACGATAGCTATGTACAGTCAAGATAAATTGCATGTGTACTTGCTGATTTACAAGTGAGGGAGAATATTTTTAAAACGTGTGTCCGAAAAAGCAAAGTTACTGAATATTTTATGCGAGAGTTGGCCAAACTCAGTGTGTGGCTTGTTAATCGAGGACCTCGTAGAACCAATGAGAAAATACGTATACACAATTAAATTGCACCCTCCCCCTGGACTCGCGAAAGGAGAGAGAAACGAATGTGTAGAAGTAATTTGGCAAATTGATAGTACTTGTTTTGCGCGATTGTGTGCAGCTTTTGAATACGCGGTATTTCTACCTGATTTTCCGTTGCCCGTTGATTATCTGCTTTATAACTGATACCTACCGGGGTAACAAAAGCTTAGTACTTATGTCGTCAAATTTTACTAGGTTCCGTTGTAAACTCTGAGAATAGATCTCTACTGTCGGTTAAAATGCACTGGTGCCCGTGGATTGTAATTTGGAAATTGTTTGCTTCGCAGTGCTCATCCGACGAAAAAAATGAAGGTGAAGAATCTGATAAAGGACGGCCGGCTGGAGATGACGACCGGAGGTTGGGTCATGACTGACGAGGCGACGTCCCACATCTACGCCATGCTGGACCAGTTGATCGAAGGTGAGGACTACTAGTTCTCATGATTATCTAATTGTATCACTTAAGTTTTTCAAATAATTGACCAGTGATGAGAGGTACCTCGATTCGAGGTCTTTTTCATTTTTTTGCGGGAACAAAATCTTTTCTGTTTTTTACAATATGCATTATCGTAGTCTTGACAAACTTTTTAAGAACTGATGCTTCGTTAACTATTTCATCTCTTCCATAAGAGGGATCTAGAGGGTAAAACATTTCTGTCTAAGATTTTACAAATTCGTAAACATGTTGAATCTGTGATAGCCAAGTTTTTCCACTCTGCAGCTTTCCTACGCTGGTTTTTTCCATTCAGAAGTGTCCAGTTTAGTAAAACCGGTTAATCATTTGGTGCACCGTTGATTTGGTTGTTGTTTTAATTCTTATCAATCCAACTGCAATGCATTTGATAAAAAAGAGAAATTTCAACTACGCGCTTTCAGCTTATAATGGGTAGTGAAAGAAACGGAGTATAAAAAACGAGTGAATAAAAACCAAAGCAATACCGATGTGAGTCTTGTCGAATTTCATCGAGCAAAGTTGGCGTCTGGGAAAAATAATCACAAACAGTCGTAAAAGTAAAACGAGACAAAAATAAATGGAGCTCCTGAGCCAAAAGAAAGTTCGCTTCCCAACCTTTTCTCGTAAAGTACAAACAATTGGCTTCTGCCAACAAAATTACCAAAAGTATGCGCGCCGGTTTTTTCGTAAAAGCGACGCCGGCAAAAATCAAATTTACCACTCGGCGCCTGAAATTTCTGGGCTCTCTAAAATTTATTTTCACGTAATACAATACCTACCGCTTGCGCCTTGGTGCGCTCGAACTTGTTGGAACGTACGTTTGCAGGGGAGCGACACTTTTTTTTTCGGCTTTTGAAAAAAAAAACGCTATCATTGTGTGAAAGTAAACTTTAACTGAGGGTGCGCGGGTACTTGCATCGAATAAAAATCATTGTGGTGTAACAATTTGTTTAAAAAAAACTAATTTTAATTGAGGTATGCTGTTGAGGCTACCTCTAACAGAAGAACACCACCCAACTGAAGTCATACTGTGGCAATGTTAACTGAGTTTTGATTTTTAATTACTCCATATTGAGCATTGAACTCAGGTCTGTGTACCAAAATACCTAGCTAATATTTGTCAAAACTACCGCCCAATTTGAAACTGTGCAACTTAACAATATTAGTTTCTGATTTTAAATGTATTTCAATGAATTTACGAATAGTAAGGTAACAGAGTTCACCAGTTTTCCTTACCATGGGCTCATCGGTAGGTTTAAGTATCCCCTCCAATCTCATGTATCAGACGAATATATGGTCTCTTCTTTCAAATTGCGTCAAAATTAAAACTTAAATCCCAATTCTTCGTTATGTTGGACTAGTGCAAGTTTTGTACTTTTTACTTTCGCGTCTCTTTTACGTTCCGTTATTTTCTTGTGTATCCCTCTAGGGGTTTTGATGGTACTTCTATCCGGATACTCTTTACCCGGTACTTTATGTAAAAAAGTTAGATCTCCTCCATCGTGATTTATATTACTATACCTTTGAAAAACTCAATGAAACAATTAAGTTTTTTGTCGCATTGCATTGCGAGGTCTCAAACAAACAAGATTTCAACAAACTTTGTATACATTCACAATTGTATACAATATATGAAGCTATGGTAGCAAAATTGGCTTAGCGTGTGATTGTGTACATAAAACAAAAGTAAAATACCCAAGAGCAGCACAGCATGAAGTAAATCTTTTTTCAGGACGCCGCGCACGAATCCCACGCCCAAAATCACTCTGTCACGCCACAATTTTGTACGCTTGTTTGAACAGCGGCTCCATTATTTTCGGAGCTATGTAATGAGGTTAATGCATTGTCTCTTGCTTATGTACATTTTTTTTTTTTTTTTTTTTTTTTTACAAATAGTAATGTGATGGAGCAATCAGGACTCTCGCATTTGGTAGCCGAAAAAAAAAACCACTAAATGTAGTGCCGTTCTAGCGTATGTTTTATTCGTTTCTAAAGTTTTAGTTCTGTACAAAAGCGATTCCGGTACGGTTGTAAGGGCATATATTATACTCCCAACGCAGCATCAAAAATAATTTTACTCAAAAGCGTCGAAGCCATGCGCGTCGTGTACCGTTCTTGGTGAGATATGAGAACAATGCCAATATCAGCAAACTTATCGAGCTATACCTATCTTTCGAAGTCGATTAACCGATATGGACGAAACGTGCGAGCATCGACGAAACTCGTGCGCTCAAATTGAAAAAAAAAAAAAAAAAAAAATAGCCGGAGCTGTGCACCATCGGCCCCGTCGCCTCTCAATCAATGAACTGCCAAGTAGAAAGCAACATCGAGCCTCTCCCTCTAGCGTACCTCGGGCAACCCCCGTCGGAAAGTGCAAAACTCATAATCCTACTCTGGGGAGGAAAAAAAAAAAAATAAAAAAAAAAACTACAAAGAGCACACTCGGTATTGGGCGTACACGTGCACGCGATCGCACGCGGGGGAGAGAGTGCAAATAGAGATACATCGCGAGGGGAAGGAGTGTGTAGAGCGGCGCTCGCCATTCCCATGCAAATGAGGAGGGAAGGGCCTGCGCCAGCTCTTCTACCATTAGGTTTGAATTGCGTTCGACGTAAGAGCTGCGTGCGTGTGCATGTGTGGCCTGGTTGTACGTATAGGAGATGCTGCTCCATTTTGCATGTAACCCCCAGCCACGACGGTGGAACGGAGAGATTGCTTTCACCTGATGGAGCTTCCTTCCCTTCTTATCTGGGTATCCGTGAGTCTCTGGCGCTTTGCTCACGCGCGGGACGTTGCGACACGTGTCGCTTTATTTCCCAAGGATTTGTTCAAACTTTCGTGATTTCCCGCCTACGCACATATGTATTCGTTGAGTTGGTTTTGGGGGGGTAATTTCGAAGCTCCTCGCGTACAATATAGTATGGGTGCGTCGAGACGTTTATGAAAAGGTCAGGTAATATCTTCAAACTTTACGTGTAATAGAATGGTTTGGTGCTGGAATCGGGCACTTTTTTACACTCATCTGCCGGTACTTGGTGTTTTTCTAATTTCAAGACTATACCAATACAAAACTTTCAGAAAATTTTTATCTGTGGGCGTAAGGGCTTTAAGTATTCATAGAGAAAAGAGAAATTTCTGGCATGATTTTAATATGAACACCACAAATTTTGTCTTTCAAAGTACTTTTTAACCACGAACTCATACAAAACAAAACTTTCGTACAGTTTTACTTTTCAATGGTGTTTTCGTATGTGTGTCACATTAATGCTGTTTCAAAAAACAAATGTTCCACAAGGACTGACGAAGCTAGCATGCTCAATGCATCACGAGCTATTATTCATAAATTGGATTATCGTGAATTCAATTTAGAACACCGTCATCATCATTTTTAAACCAACGCAACACATAATTTGAAATATATCTTCAGCGTTTTCAATGCTTTGGTTTTTGAATCTTGATCCCAACTTGTAAAATCAAAGCCACAAGTTTTATTAGTACTCAGATGTTGTTGTTTCAATGAAAGCTTTTTTTTCAAAATTGAGGGTCAAGACCAAACTACTATACAGTACAAGATAGTTTTGACTCAAGCCTAAGACAAGAATAATATTTTTTCGATAATTTTCAAGACCAATGCACACATTTTTTGGTACTCCACACGAGTGTTGAAAATAACATTTTAATTAAACCTTGCTGTTGTTAATAAATCCGTGACTATCTTTCAACAACCTAATTTAAAAAAACGAAATGTTTATTTTAAGTCTCGAAAAGCGCAATTAACGTTCAACATCATAATATATACATTTTAATATAGGTGTGTACCAAAGAATACAAATTAAATAGGCCCCAAATTATGAGAGTCCTCTGATTTTCCTGGATACACAAACGTTTAAATCAACTTTGACTGCTGCGTTCTATAATCGCTCGCTTATTATTTCACCGCTTCGGCCATAAATTAAACCGCCAAACGATGACGACAGACGGTTGAATATCAAACGCTCCCAGCGTGCTGAGGGACGAGCTCTTCCTTTTGGCCTACTCTGCAAATTGCCAAATATTAATCGTTACGTCCGACGGCTTCGTTTTTGCGAAAATAATTCCATTCGGTGTTTCGATGTACTTGTTACCGAAGTACTCGCGGTGGCTGACCAAATGTAGGTTTTTCCACTTAGGATGTTACTTCGTTATTGGCATCGGTACCTCGCAAGTCAAGTTTACGTGGCTTCATGCAAACAAATGAGTATAACCGAAGTACTCCTGGTGTCTGACCAAACGTAGACTTTTCTACTTGGAATGTTACTTCGTTATTGGCATGGGTATCTCGCAAGTCAAGTTTACGTAGCATCATGCAAACAAATGAGTGATTGACAATACTTATCGATGAAACATTACTGAACCATTCCGAGCTGATTCTTATAACTGATTAATTAAGATCAAACAGTTTTTTATTTTTCATCCTAATGAAACTTGTCTTGCACCTATGTTTTTTTTAATGCAAAGAATTTATTAATTAAATACACAACGTGGACAGTATTTGTTAATTTAAAAAAAATATTGGTTCTACGTTGTTTACATTATTCAGAGGTTTCACATTACTGAAAAAAATTTTTTTGTTTAAACAGCAGAAATTGAAACATACGATACATAGTGTATACAATTGAATATTTCGGTATATTGTGTTGTTTATTTACAAGTTGCAAGAAAATTTTTATAATCACGAGTTTTAATATTTCAGTGGAAAAAGTAAGAGAAACAATTTAGTAAAAAAATATCAGATTGCAACATGCATTTTTATCTTCATTTTTTACTTTTCTACTGAAGTACGCAATTCGTACATTCAAGTGCTTAAATGATTCTTTAAATATTAACATCTTTTTCTTTTTCATTTAAATTGTAGTTTTATGTAAATACGCGTTTGATCAAGAATACACGAAATTTTATATAAACTTTCGTGTTCAACCAATGAAAATAAAAGAACCCAATACGTGAACTACGTAAAATCTGAACTAAATTATTGTTTCGTCAAAATGTTTCTGAAAAATTTCATCGATATCAGAACTGTAACTGAGATACCGGCTGGCAGAACGAGCTACCCTTAACATAGAAAAAAAAAAAATCATCACTCCAATGAAAATTCAACGGTACATACAAAGTCACTGTCCTTCGTATTATTTACACGCAAACTTCATTTTACCAGTACAAATGAAAAAAAAAAAAAAAAAAAAAAAAAAAAAAAAAAAAAAAAAAAAAAAAAAAAAAAAAAACATACCAAACTAACTCCACCTAACCCCCTGATGTTAATCATAAAACTACGTTCAAAAACTCTATGCACACACTCACCAACAGACAGCCAGACCCAACACTGGGCAAAAAAAGGACGAACCAATGATTCCAGGGGATCAGGGAGGAAAAAAAAGCAAACGTTGGAATAAATTTCGTGTATACAGTCGCCGCCTTTCCCCCTTCCCGACTGGGAAAAAACACACGCTGCCAAACCCTCACTGTGCTCGGCGCAAAACAACGAGATCCAAGATCGACCGCGCAAAAATGCAAATAGCCCCACGTGTGTAGCTCATATCCGAGCGCGCACGCATGCATATGTATTGCACGCCAGGGGTAAAGGGAGTGCTGGGGAGGTATAGCTAGGGTGGCCTATTTTCCGAACTCGAATTCGCCGACGCGTGTGCGATTTCCATTTCCAGGGTCCCAGAGCGTCGGAGGTGTACCAGAAGAGCGGCAGGGATAGGGGGGCGAAATGGAGTGTCCCCGATTAGCTGACGCGTTGTAGGTACATATACACATGTGGGGAACTGGATGCACCGCTACTGCCGATTGACGAGATGCTTTCAAAACAGTAGAGCTGCCGCTGTACTGGCTGGTCCTTGTCTCCGTGTTGTGGGTGTATTTGCTTACTCTGATGGGCCGCTTTTGCTTCTATTGTCCATCGGGGGTTGGGGAGACGACTGTTGTTTTTTTTTGCTCAGAATGAAATGTTGCCGCTGTGTTTTTTGGTAGAAGGGGAAGGAGTGCAAGGAAAATATGACGAACTGAGCTTGTCCGTGGCCGGATTTTTCGACAATTTTTACGCTGTTCGAATGTTTTTTTCTTACATCTGTTGCAAAACTGATTGTGGTACATAGAGTTGGTTTGTGTTGCTTGTAAATATAATTAATTGTAGAGGTAAAAGCAAAAAATTCAAAGTTGCTTCGTCATTTTCTCATTTGTGTTTATTTCTTGAGTAATTTACATATGCGCAAAATTTATTTGCACATTTTGTACGTACAAGAATATATAGCACGTGCTATCGTACGATAACCCCTTAATATGATTTAGAGAAGATGGGCCGTTGTAGATAGCTAAACGATGGATTTGTATCGAAATTCACTTTCACAGAGTCATCATTCGCAATTATCTCTGAATACTTAGTTCTGTTGAAATTAACTCATTCGCGATTAATTTATTGGAGTGTCAGATTCAAAAATCACACTGTAACCCTACGAAAACAATGTGTTTTTTTTCCCAGTAGACTGAACTAGTTATTTTTTACGTATGTTGGGTCACAGTATTATTAACATATTTCGTCAAAGTTCAATCCCAATGTCTCCTTTTGAAAGCAAAAAAAAAAAAAAAAAAAAAAAAACCCAAGGAAAATTACATAATTTCAAGAGTTTAACCAGTAAAACTAATGCATCTTCAAAAAATTGGGCTAAACTTTTGAATGTTATGAAATGTTGTGACCCAAAACACGCAAAACATGGTTAGTCCAAGCCACAAGAATAAAAATTGTATTTTGGTAGTTTCCTATCTCGAAAGTTTGATGGTTTTAAAGTTAAGTCTCAATAGCATTATTGGCTACTGACTACGGACTAACATTTGATTTGTCATTGTTATAAAAAAACGGTATTTTTGAATATATTTTCCCACATGAAAATTCGTGGTGTTATTGGTTGAGATAAATTATTCAGTTTTCAAAGTGGAAACATTTGTAAATCAAATTTTGAAAAAATAAAGTTACAAAATAAATTGAATTAGTAGGTTTATATACTTGCATAGAGATAACAAAAGTTGTCAAAAAAATTATTTATTGGCTTACTTTTTTGAATAATTATAAAAAATATTAGGATTTGATAAAAGTTCAGGAGTTGGCGCGCAAAGCGGCCGGGGCAGTGGCGAAGGTCAGAGCCCCCTAGTATACAATTAAAGTAGATCTTTAAAACAAATGGTAAAATTTTCATTACCTCTTCGTTCTCTGAAACAATACACGTCTGTTTATAATAATATATTATCAAATTAAGTTATTGTAAAATATATTGACACGTAAATACGCTTCAAATGCATAGCAATTCCTTTAGATTTTTTAAATTTTTGTACTTGCAAGTTGCATTTGTATCTTTCTATTAAATAAAAGAATATCCTATACCCAAAATCAATGTTTCAGCAGCCGGGCTTTTTTAATTTTTGAATTAAACTCAACTACAAACAAAACAAACAATAAAACACAATAAAATACACTATTGTCACGTAAAATATGATCTCCAATAAGTTATAAATATTTTTTATCATTAATATCAAACAACTTCAAACACCAAAGCACCAAACACACTCTTCGCATTAGAAAAAAAAAATTCCCCCGTAACCATTAAGAAAAAACCCAATCACCTCGCTCCTACTATATATAGACACCCCATTATACACCCTCTGAAACCCAAGTCACGCGCGCCTACTGCGACCCACGTCGCGCCGAAGAGGTATTTTAACAATTCCTCCCGAGCCCGTTTGCCCGTCGATTTAATTGCACGCTCCTTTTCCCCCGGCCCTTTTTTCCTTTTCCCGATTTCAATTCCAGCGTCGCGCTATATACACCAGCCAGCCGACACTTTCCGTTTTCCCGACACAATAACGCGCAACGCGACCGAAATCCAATTACCCAAAGCCCTCCCGAGAAAGATAAAGGAGGAGCAAAAAAATGACGCGGATTAGCGCCCGCGTTTATTGCGGCCTGACGGATCATGCAAATCGAGACGCGCCTTCGACGACTGCACCCCCGCGTAATTGTATACATGTATGGGCTTTTATATCGGCGATGCTTTAAATCCCCCGGCATTATCGGCCACCGCCCGTCTACGCTGGGCACTGTGGTGCTGCTGATTGCTTTTTTGCTCTGTTGTCCGTGGGATTGATGAAATTTGCCCATTCGGATGGGCGGGGATTTGTTGCATAAATTTGTATCTCAATTAATTTTTGGCTTTCTTCTCCTGGAGTTGCCGATGAATTGGTTCTGAATATGAATACTTCAGTCCACGGAGAAGATCATGTGTACTCATTCGCTTGGAAATCATCGAAAGTTGCTGGAATGTTTATCTTTTTTTTTTTTTTTACTGATCAAGACTTCTGTTTTACTCACTATGAGTAAAAATTGATAAAAATTTGATGTTTTTGTAAAAAAACTTCAATCCCTCTTGCATTTTTTAGCAAAAAAAATAGGAAAAGTTCAAAAATGGGTAACTCATAATTCTTTGCACATACAAACTTTTTTTTGTTTCCGAAAGCATAAAATAAATAAACCTACATACCAAAAAATATGATACAAAACTTTTTTTACCTCTAATATGCTTCCGAGTGCATTTTATTTTGTTTACCATTCATAAAAACTTGAAAGAAATTTTTAAAATGAAAAATTTTTGGTTTACGTATAAACTCTTAAATTAAAAATATAATGGACAAAAACTGAAAAAAAAAACCTATCAAAACTCACTCTATCCACCAGTAGCCCAATTTAATCCCAAAACTTTATCCTCGCTTGATTTTCCACTGCATAAAAATCACCGCACATGAAACTCCACCATCTTTAATGATCTAACGTACAGTTGTGTACCAAAAATCATCATCCCGTCTACATAACCTAAAAACTATTTCCTAAACAACCTCCCATACACCCTCAAACAAGCAACTCGTCAGAGCATATGTACAAAGCGCGAGGGTTGCTCAAAAGAATAACCAGCTTAAAGTTAAATGAAGTGACGTTTTCCTCTCGACGAGAAAAAAAAAAAAACAGGCGCCGGTAACTTCATTGTCGGACATTCACGTGGTAATTAAAAGCTACCGCCCAGCCTCCACGGGTGCGTATACATACAAAGTCGAGTCCCTCGACAGTACAGTGGGAACAATGCTTTTGAACATTTTTCAGGCGAAGCTCCCTCCCGAGCTCACGGCCACTTGTGTTTGCGACCTGCGAACAATGGAACCTGGGAGGGTGGGGTCACGATCGTCTCCCAAGATGCTTTTGAAAAAAGTTAAGGCAAAGCCTGGCACGGAGGAAGGAAAATTCCGGAAAAACAACGAGGGAAATGGAATAATGAGAGAAAAGGGTGTGTACGAGCTGAATGGAAAACAGGAGCTTGAGGAAGGGGGAGGGGGGTAAAAGTAACCGGAACGACGGTACGTGGAAAACAAGAGAAAGAACAAAAGAAAGAGCCCTGCAGGAAATGGGTGGTGGGAGAGGAGGGGGGAATAAAAAAAAGGAAAAAAGTTGAAAGTGGAAAGACATAAGGTTTACGCGAAAGAGGAAACGAGAAAAAAGGGGGAAAAAAAGAGAGATAGGTACAGTTGCACTGTGTTGCTCGGGATGGCAGAAAAAGGAAAAAAAGGGGGGCTAGGGGGGCCGTCCATTTGTAGCTTATTTATTTGTCAGAGCGGAATTAATTAGGTGTCGAGTTTGCGCGTCTGCGCAGGACTACGTACACTTGTTCTTTTCCCTTCGCCCGAGCGCTCTGTTTACAATACACACTGACCGTCTCGGGGAGCAAAGCTGATTTATTAAAACTCGACTGCAGTTTTAATTAACATCGCGACCCGCCGTGGCAAACAATTTTCGCTTTCTATCTTTCTCTTGCTGGGAGCTTTGATTCCTTGTTTTTTTATTTAGTTTTTTTTTTTTTTTTTGGCAACGTGGATTTCCGCGCAAACTTCACCACCGCGAACACGATGCATTAATTGTACGTACCATTTCGCGGAAATTTCTAATTTTCACGCTCGTAGTGGTATAATATAACTGCAAAGGGCCGCGTGTATGTGCTTTTACGAGTTCTTTAATTAAAATCGTTACAAATGGAGAACCAGAGGGAAACAGCCCACAATGAAAAGGTCACGCGTTTTTTACGCTTCACGGCTCGGTGGTGATTGATCGCATCGTTATTATTGTACGGCGTTTATTACCATTTTGAAATTAATACCAAGACTACCGTTACTGAATGTAGCAATTAAAAGGCGCTTTCGCATCGAAGTATCATTTTGTACTGAACCAATGTTCTTTTTGGTGTGTGATTTTTAATATTAAAATTAAAGATCATGAACGAGTCATGAAAATCAGTGTATGAAAGAAATCAATTACATTTTTTTTTGCTTTGTTTTGGAAGTCAAAAATACAGTAGGGGTTATTTAGTCTACAAAACCGTTTGATAGTATCTATCCCATTCTATATAAATTAGTCTAAAATTGAAATCCTTTAAAAGTTTACGTATGTCGAGGTTTCATGGGTGGCATGGGAAAAATATGATTTTTTCGAGATTGAAATCTTACTTTGACTAATATATAAAGCAAAGTCGCTAAAACCGTTGTAACCACTAACCGCAAAAACTACTGAACCAATTTTGCTGAAATTTTTCATACCGATTCTTGACACTTCCTAGATGGTTTTAGTATAATTTTTATCTTAAAAAATTCAATAACAATAGCAATAAATAAGCTCAAAATTTTGCAAAAATACGCCAGCTTTTCACTTTAGTTCAGTAGGTTCTCAAATCCGAGACGGGGGATGCTAGTTTAAGTATACGAACACCTGAACAAATGATTCAAACTTTATTGACGATAAAGAGAAAGTATATTTCAATTTTAAACTCTATAAATTATGTAGGTACAAGTCAAATCAGCAATTTTAATGAAGCACATATATTATATGTATTTAAAAAATTCATGCATTCATTTGAAAGGTTATCGTGATTTTTTTCTACAATGAACTATGATGAACCAAAATTTTAATTAAACTTTTATATGATTCGTAAGTGTTACATAAATCATCACATTATAAAATAAACTAAAATGATGTAAAAAAAATTTTATTTCTAAAGATTCCATGGTTCAAATTACATTAAATGAGCTCGTATTAAAAAAAAAATAAAAATAAAACTTCACCCCACAAGCAGTAGTAGATTTTGCTACATAAGCTCTAAGTATGACCTCCTTGATAAGAAAAATAGGATTTGCCACATTTAATTTGACTAGAGTTATCCAAAAGTCCCTCGATTCTGCTTCATAAGTCCCTTGGGTGTCTGGATAACCCCTATGGAGATGGAGCTTGTGAGACATAAACCACTACTTTATACAAGAGTTGATGAAGTTATTAAACAACTATTTCGAAATCTAAAATCATTTCTATAAATCTTACATTACGGTATATTTATAAACATGTTGGTGGAGCGTTTCGTTAGATATTTATTCATTTCACCTTTCGATTTTCTTTATGCTTTAAGTAAAGGCTCAAACAAGTCTTATGTTTCATGTAATTATATACTTTTCTATCATTAAGTAAAGAATTCAAACGTAATTTCATACACGTATCCCATATTTCTCTAAATGCACTGGAAAACAATCTAAAGGAGAAAGTAGGGTACAATGAGCTTCGTAAGTCATTCCATGGTCTCGATTGTAATCAAACGAACCTTTTTTTTAAAGACATAATATACATCAAATACTCCCCGTTATACTTGTGAACCGTAAAAGTTTGTGATAAATCCGTACAAATCATGTAGTACATTCATTCACACAAAACAAGAAATGTTTAATTGAATATCAGCATTGGTACATTGTATACAAAAATGATCAAGAAAAAAAAAGAAGAAGAAGAAGAGGAGAATGGAGTACAAGCTATATTATTTTCTGTGTAATCGATGACTGCCAAAGTGCTATTTCCATTTTTTAATCTTCAGGTAACTGGTACATGTGCAGGTAAAGTCCAGTTCACATAAGTTTTTCAATTTTAATTCCTACCTTAGTGATAATGTTACTACTATTAATCTTTTCAACCTTTGTGTATCCCTCACTATTCTAAAGTCGTTTTCTCGTTTATGCTTTTCTTTCATAATCTCATTTCCATGTCTCCATTCTAATCTTGGTTGGTAGATTTCTAATCCTAAGCATTTATGTTTTGTAATTCCCTAACTTTGGGTTCAAAATTAAAATTGAAATTCAAGAAATATAACATAGAAATAAACAAACTTCACCAGGGCAGAGCCAAGACGCAAGTTACCAGTTCAACCCTCACAACTATGTATAACACAAGGAGGTGCATATTACGTATCCCACAAAGTGCAAGAATCGCCGATTGACCAATCGACCCTATCATCTGAATAAGCAATGAAGACGCCGAAGCTACAAACGAGCCAAAAATTCGGATGTTTCGCTGCACTGCGTATAAGCCCGACCCAGCTTTAATAATCCGACAACTCCGAGAATTGTTCCACATATAGAGAGGAAAAGAGGCACAATAGAACCTGCAAGGGCGGCTTGTCGGCAGGTGATTAGGCGCGTATAGGCTTATATTCCCGCGTGTACCTACCTGGCAATAGACGTTTTTCGCGTGTGACCCACTTTTGGGTTGGCTTTTTGCTCAAGTGCGGGTATGCACCTGTGCTGGCTTCCATTGTTTATTTCCGAAAGGGAAGGAAGTTAGCGAGTGGAAGTTAAGGGTGAGAGGGAGTATGGTTGCAAAGCGGAGAATCGACGGGGCACAGCAGCACGGGGTGAGAGGCGACTACGTCAGCTACTCCCGTGGGGTTTTAGTGTGTATGAGGGGGAGGGGGGATGGCATTGGATGGTGAAAACAACAACTTGCTAACTTAGCCTCGAGCAAGGGCCTGATCAATCTTTTGCGTGATTGAATTTTGTTAAGGACATGTTTTGACTATGAGCACATCTCAGGTGGCGCCGCCAATGCTGGAAAATTTGGTACTGAACTCTGGCGCCACCTGAGAACGATGTGCTCGTAGTCAATATGCGTTGTCAACGTAATTTTATGTTTACCTGGATATATTTTTGTCTTTTAATTACTTACCGTTGATTATGTACTTTACTCTGAAATGAAATTCATGTAACACACGAAAAATACTAGCCAACTTTATGTATAACTTTATGATAAATACGCTCGTAGTTGAATCAAAAAAAATTTTAACCTTTTCCACAACAATTTTTTAGAAAAACTTTATATTTCTTGCGAATTTTACTAAAGAAACGTAAGGTGAATGACCCTATTCGTAGAACATGTCCCTATTCATGGAACATGAGAAGTCATGTATTTGTCATGCAGTTTAGTTTACTTAACAGAAAAATTATGATAGTTGTATATTTTATGTATCTTTATGAATTCAAAAGAAACACTTTATTGTTCATAAAATAAATGAACAATATTAAAGACACTTCCATAAATAAGGACGATGTTGAATATAACCTATCTTAATAACCATATTTAAAAATTTTAACAATGATGATCAATTCATAGAGCACCAGCAAAAATCAAAATTTCTACCATTAAATCTTACAATTGGGAAAAAAAAGTTAAAGCAGCAATTATAATAGGGAGATTTACATTATAGGATATTAAATCATCACACGATTTTATTTTAAGAACATTCTCAGGGCAAATTATTTTTCTTAGAAATTCGTTAAGATTTTGACTGATTTTAATAGATTATCATCAAAAAATTAATAAACTTGTTAACTATGGGTATGTTTTACGTAACATTTACTTTGTCACATTTTTTGCATCATAATATGATTATTACATGTATTATAATAAGTACCAATGATTTTACTATATGAAATCCATAAGTTAATTGCAGAATGTCCTAAACAAGTTTGGTAGATCAAAGTTACTGTAGCACAAAAAAATTTAGATTTGTCTCGAATCCTCTCCATACCATTAATACGCCACAAGTAAAAATCATATACCGGAACGAAGAAACCCGGGGAATCTCGTCGAATTCCGATGTCTCGTCTACCCCTGAAAGATGACGTTGTTTACCTATACACGTAACCTCATATATTTCCCATGACCGAGATGCCTCCCGAGATTTCCCCTCCTCCTCTCCAACAATCCCTTACTCCCATCAGCCAACCCGGCGGCCCCTTGCATAACCAAAATCGCCCAGCCCATCATCGAACTCTAGCAATTTACAAGTTTCGAAGCATCGGCCCCCGCAGAGTAAATATCCCTCAAACAGCAGCGACGACCCCTTCCCCCCTCCTCCTCCACCTCTTCGCCTCCACATAGTTTGCCCAGGGGGTTATGAATCGGATTCCTCGACGTTTTAGACCGATGACAGGGTGGGGTGGCATATATAATTCCCGTTCTCCGGCTTCCCACCGTATAGATGTGATTTTCTCGTCAAGGGTAAGCCAAAGGAGCCATATCACGACTACGTACCAACGATTACGGGATATCTGCCGCGACGACGTATATCCAGGTACGCGTGTACCGGCGAGGGGGGTAGCATATGAGCATATTGTACACGGATGAGGATCTTAGACAATGGCTGCGGCTGCTGCTACTCATCACGGGGTTCTCTTGCAAGCAGGGGAATCTATATCGACTACGATGATCCGAGTACTGCAGGTAGATGCGATATGTTTCCCGAGCGCTGCGTTAATTTCGAGAATCCTGTCGAGCACGACTTGACTGACGCTCATGGCCGCACGAATCTTCGATCTACATACGTGGTAGCATCGATGCTACGTGTATATGATGCTCGAACGTGTTGAGGGTGGTATATTTAGATTGTGTGGCTGGTGGATCGATGTACGGTACGAGAGTACAACAAGTTTAGATGGTTCGTGGTGATTGTACATCGTATAGATAGATTAATCAATTGAGCATCGGTTCGGGGCTTTGTTTTGATTGGGTGTACGAGGGATAATCCAGAATTTTGTCTTACGGGAGGAAGAAACGATACTTAACTCTTGGGTAACCCACGTAATCCAGTATGTTTTTTTTTTTTTTCTTTGCTTTGATAAGTTGTATCAATTCTAACTGAACTGACAACTGTAGATGAATTCTGCACAACCCAGTGTTTATTAAATTTCTAATGGGGCCAACTTGGGAGGCAAGATATTTACAATTCGAACTATTCGTTTGTACAATAAGTTTAGCTGTTTTTTAGAACATCTCCAAGCAACCTCATGTAACCCAGTTTTCTTATACTATCAAATACCCATGGTTTTTGAGAGTCAGTACTATAGCATGAAGCGCCAAACCTACATAAATTACCTTTATATTTATAGAGGAAATAGTCAAATGCGTGGGGAGCTTCTCTAAAACAACTCAGCCAATCTGGTATTATGTATGAATAAATGATGAGGCAATAAGCGAACCTTAAAACTTAAAGTAGTCGAGTCCAAATATATCCAAGCATTTTTTAATTTTGTATCAAGGAAAAGGAACATGACAGACAAGTAATTCAAGCAAGTGCACTTTTGTACTGTATAAGTCAATTTCACATTATTCTGTCACCCGTTTGTTCATTTATTTATTTCGAACAAGGAAATTTCTTTCTATTAGATTAAATGTTTTAAAAGTAAGTGGGCAAGGATTTTGAAGTTTGATTGCTTGGAGTTTTTAAAAGTTTAACTACGTAGAACTGACTTTTTAGTTTCGAAAAATGGTTTCTCGTTAATTGGCCTGAAATTGGCCGCCATATTGTTTATAATGTATTGTGCCATAATATATTGTTTATAATTGTTATGTTATTAGATATTTAAATATTTATTGAAACCATACCCAACTAACGTAGATATACTCATTCCAACGATAATTGCACCACCTTCGAACACAATTATCGTTTCATAAAAGGTAAATTTATATTTATAATTATATTATCTGTCATATAATTTTATAGAAGTATAAGAACTTCTTACTTGGGTACCCACGCACCCACTGTCCACTGATTTTTATTCATTAACATAATAATTTCTTATCATAATACAAAGTGAGCTTTTTATTTATCTTGGCAATATCCTACTTGAGATTGTCACCTAAGACATAGTAGTGGAACACACAACAATAAGTACATCACACGTTAAAACGTCAAATATATTAGTAAGCTTTCACAAAGTGTAACATCGGCAAGCCATCAAATTAAAACCCCTCGCGTCACACAAACTAACCCCCCCAATCTCTCAGCTACAACTGAAAATCTCCACACATCTAAAACTTTCACCAAAAAAAAAAAAAAAAAAAAAAAAAAAAAAAAAAAAAAAAAAAAANAAAAAAAAAAAAAAAAAAAAAAAAAAAAAAAAAAAAAAAAAAGAACCAACGAGAAGCTTTGCGAACGATTCCACCGCAGCGTCGCCTAATTATCCCCGGTTGCTCATTAATTATCGCTACGAGGAGGAGCTTCTCTCTCCTGATGAAGCCCAGACTCCCCGTAAACAAGCTCTTGTTCGCCGAGATTTAAGGGCCAGCACTCATCCTGCGAGTAAATTTCTTTCCCTCGGCAGACGACATTAGAGCCGCTGGCGCTCGCTCAAAATTAGATTAGCCCCGCGGAAGCTGCGCTCTCTCTCTCAAGCGATCGTACAAGAGGGGCGACCCTGCTCACTACATATTTTGCGAACACCACGAAAATCGCACACATAGTACACACATGCACCCGCTCTCCTTCGACTTCGCTAATGCCAACACTCGCGCGCGTTGTTTAATGAGTTATAATCAGCCGGCAGCCGAGAGCGTAGTTTAATGGTTTGTTCGACCCTCCCCTGCTCGTATATATACTTACCCATATATAACGTCCGGGATACCTTTTCCAACCCCCCCCCCTCTACACCGTACTTTCTCTAATAAAGTTTGATTCACTCCCTCCTCCCGTGATTACCTCAATGTTCGTACTATTAAATATACGTACACTTACGTCTTGACTTTTCGACATATAATGGCACTGACGCGCACGTGGTGTGTGGCTGTTCATTTCGTTTTGACACTGACAGCAGAACCCGAGGTTTAATTGGGCAACGGAGAGATGGTTGGCTCTTTGTTTTCTCTGCAATCGAGACTTGGTGGATGGAATGAAATTGCTTGTTTGTACGAGATTTGAGGATTTGATGGGTGTTTAAGGTTTTGAAGGCATTCGCTGTTGCATATGATTTTAAAAATCGAAGAGGAACTCAAGTAGTAAGAGAACCGTTATGAGGCGTATTGTCACAAGAGCATAGTGGCGCTACAATAGGTGTGTTCGCGATCCCTAGTGGTTTCGTTCGGTTTGGTCTAGAACTTTAGATTTTTAGGGTAAAACAGCAACAACAAAAAATATGTATTATCGGTCGATCTCTCTGGGACCAATCGAACTTAATCAACGATAAAGTGCTTCCTGAAAAACTTGCATTAAATTTTTCATTCATTCGCGAAAATTGTCGAGCACTTTTATCCAATACGCTCGATGAATCCCTTGTATATGTTAAGTAAAAAGTAATTACAAAAATCCCTCAAGTGTCGAAACAGAAATCAAGTACAAACAGAAACAACAAAAAACACCCGCGTATCGGCCATTTTTCGCGTTGACGCGATCGAACGAAAAATCCCTCCACCCGCGCGAAAAGATCAGTCACTCGAAATCGTTTCCGTCGCCCGGCTTATACAATAAGCCGTCCATGTCTGCCAGACTGAACATTAACGGCATCAGTAGCAATATGAAACACGACATAAATTCAGTGCAGTACCCGTACATGTATGGTATATGTACACAATCCAAAGCGATAGCGCGTGTCACACGATCGTGGAGACCGAGTGCAATTTCGCGATGTGAGCACCTGACGCAGGTGTATACGTTACGCCTATGTAGCGCAATACGTACCTCAATCGGCGCGAGCGTTTTGTAATTGAATCGAGAGACGTGCGCATACCTGCCGTACATTACCGTTGCGGGCCGAGCTTCGTAATCTAATGTCGCACTGCCGAGGCTATCAGGACGCGAAATTCGCGGTATCGAGGGCACCGTTACAAGTGAATGTTTGCACTAAGTTTGTTACTTGCGCCGATTTTACGCTTTGTTTGACGTTTTCAGTCGCGATGTACACCATGAGTGCGCTTTCGAGCGTGGCCCTTTGTTTTTTTTTCGTGACTGGAACTTTTGTTGTTTGAATCGTAAATCTGGAAACTCGACGGTTTTATTGTTCTGCAGGATGATTACGTCGACCCATTCGGTTGGGCGTACAAATGCCACTTTGGTCATTGTTACCCGTATCGACAGACCTATACTTATTACCTACTTTCATCAGCAGCCAACGATAACCGATTCCAATCGCTAATTTCAACCACTATTTTTTATCGCTAGTTACTTTTTTTTAAGCTTTCGTTATGATTTTGGTTATTATCATTATTATTATTTATTATTATTATTATTATTATCATTCTTAGTATGATTATTATCATTATTATATTATTATTATCATTTTTAGTATTGTTATAATCATTATTATTATCCTGCGATTTGATTCAGCTTACTTTTTTATTTTTCGGTGGCGTGATGGATGGAATGTTGTAATCCGTTCTTAACCTACTTTTACATTCGATAAAAAATTTTTTCTGAGAGATTTACGTTCAATATATAGAGGAAAAGTTAATAGAACGTAATAGTATAACTAAAATGTCTTTTTATTGATTCCTAAAAATTAAAAATGTCAGACTTCAAGTGCATACTATTAAGTACCAGGTTGACTAAACTTCATTTTTACTGGTCAGACATCGATCGTCTTACCACACTTGTCTGCCTCTACTTAATTTTTCAGGCGATGAAATCTCATGTTATAATTAAAATATACAGTGGGGTGTTTGGTTCAACTAAATAAATCAAAATTATATGTAAAAAGTCAAAATTAAAAGAAATTTACGAAAAAACTACCAACATACGCTTATGTTAATTAACTAAGACGTTAAAAATAAATTATCTTCTAACAAAAGTAAAACGTCAACTCATACGTTAAAAAATAACACCAAACTAAGTAATTTTGATCCTTGACTAGTGAAAAATTTAAACTTAGTATCAAGTACATTAATGCCTCGTTACGTCGTAAGAGTATATTAAAACGTTAGGGCAATATTTCAAACTATTTGATGTGAGATATACGTAATTATAATACCAGTAAAAAGTCAAAATTACTTAATTTCATTTTGTTAATGTACGAGTACAAGACAGTATATTACTACGAGTATCACGCAAAAAGAGTAAAATTAAATTAAATTTTCTATATTTATCAAAATTTGCATAATTTCACAAAACATTTCTCGTATTTTTACGATTATTTCAATAGTAAAAGTCGCTTCTGCTTTAGAAAAAAAGTTTTTTACCGAGTCGAAATAAAACGTAGGTATCACAATTCATAATTGATAAGAGCAACAGTCACACAACTTTCTAACCTACAAATTTTTTTTAATAGTATAATATATGTAGTTATGCAAATTGGTGATTGTTTAAATTTTTATTTCGAATTCCGCTACTAAATGGCGTATTTTTACGCTTTTACTTTAACATATTTTAATCTCATTCGAGCTTCCAAGCGAAAATTGATGACGATTGTTCGCGGATATTTCATTTCTACTTCCGCCACCCTACCCCCTTCACTCTCGTTAATACAGTCATTTTAAATCGCTTCGTCGGGTTTAATTAAAATCCTACTGCTTCTCTCATTTTGTGTACCTGGAAAATGCGTCCGAGTGCTCGTGCCTCCCAGGCCGTTCTGACGCTGCGAAACTCCAGCCCTGGAACACAAAGTTCAAACGTGTAACGCGCTCGGGATGACATAACCTATTTGGGTAATTAAATCGCGAAACGCGACAGGCTGCCTCACAAGTTATTAATGGGTGGAAAATGACATGTCAGCCTCGGATACGTTATACGGTGATCTTTTAAATAAAAATCGAGACCTCCTATCTCTTCGAATTGACGTTTTCAAAGTGACCAAAATGCATCAATTGATTCTAACGAGTGCATGCAGTAGCAATATTGTCGACCGTGAGCATATAGAATGAGATACTTTACTCGATTACTAGTTCAGATATAATTTTAATTCCCTGCATTCGAAATTATCCAAAGAAAAATTGACAGAGCCTATCCAAGTTGGGGAGTGGGGACTCATGACGTCACAATTCACATTCAAAAGTTTGTTATGCCGTATTTTCGTCAACTCTTGTTCATAATGCTTGAAAGAAAAAAAATTACATGTTAAATATTTGACCAACCACGTGAAAGTCTCCATCATAAAAAATTACATATTTTGGTGCGTACTCTCGGCCATCGCTCCCGTCTTCAAACTCATCTCTCTCAAACTCAGTAAATCTCATGAAAATGGGACCAAAAGTTTCTCTAAAAACGAAAGTATATTCCATAGCTATCGCATCTACTCAGTAATTCGAGGAACGACTCGTGCTTACCCGTTACTTTGGTCTTTCAATTACGCGAAGTGAAGTCTCCAAGTGCCGTTAAGGCGCAAACGTTCTTCGATATAATTGGATTTCATCAAGACTACGTACACACCAGGGGACGCGCTCATCCCTCCTGTTTGTTGGGGTTTTTTTCCCTTCTTTTAATTCGAATATTTTTTCCTTCGCCTCTCTTCATCCGTTGCACTCGTGTGATTCCCCTCGAGATTGAGGGTTACAGAACAAACGATTTCGGATGGCTTGCATGCTGTAGTCGATTAAAGGAAAAAAAAAAAAAAAAAAAAAAAAAAAAAAAAAAAAGAAATTTTCAACTGTAGCCTCTGTACGCCGGAAATTGGAGAAAGAAAAGGAACGAGAAAACGAAAGTGATACCACGGCACACACGAGGCAGGTGCAATGTAGCTGGAAAGAGCGAGCGAGTAGAAAAAAAAAAAAAAAAAGTGTCGCTCGGATAAACGAGAGGCGTGGAAACCAAGCGCGGAAGCAAGAACAAAAGCCCGATGCGGTGGAGGAGGCGTGTGTTTGCGGGTTGGTGTAACGAGTGGGAAAAACGAAAAAGAGCCGGGGCGTCGGAGTGAAAAGGAAAATTGGAAAAAAGGGGCGAGTGCTAGTGCAGGGGTGTAAGATGGGATCGAAATAGTGTGGTTCTGCTCGATTGCGAGGAGATTTACGTGCGTGTCGTTGTCGGGCTGTACATACAACGTGGATCCCGAAATAAAATCAAAGGACTGTGCGGTAGCTTGGACCTGTAACGGGATCCTTTGCAATGAGCACTGTATTGTAGTGTCTGGGAGGAAAACCGATGTTGCTGTTGCTTATGCTCGCTCAATTTACCAATGTGTTTCTCCAGGGGGTCGTCAAAATATTTAAGTTTCCGTCCATGTTTTTTTTTTTAAGAAATCGAACAACTTCTGTTCTTCGATGGTGCCAATCTCTTTGAAATTTCATAATTATTTAGAAAATTTTTTTTCTCTGTAAATTTTCGTTAAAAACCAATGTACGCTAAAACCCTAATTTTGTTAAAGGATCCCGCACTAACATAATGGGATTGTGGTTCCCAATGAGAAGTTCTGAAATTTTAATATGACATAACTTAATGGAATTAACAAAAAAAGTAATTAAGAAGGAATTTTAGCTGAGAGTTGAAACTTACACCAAGTAGGGTTATGATATAGTTGTACACACGCGGTATCTTAATTCGTTCCCTGTGATATTTCTGGTGTGTAGCAAAATTTTTTCCAGTATGTGAAAAAACCTTTGCCACACACCTTTCTCGCACACTGTGCAACAAAAAACCTTTGCCACATACCTTTTTTGCACACTGTGCAACAAAAAACCTTTGACACATACTTTTTCCGTACATTATGCGGGAAAATCAATTTTTCACACTAAACATAGTGCGGAAAACACCTATTTTCCGCATACTATTGCGAAATAGTAGTTTTCCTACGAGTTTGAAAAGTCTGTTTGCGAACCGAGAGGTTTGCGGCCCGAGCCGAAGGCGTTTGGTGTTTTTATTTTAAAAATAAGTTTCAGTTGGACTGACGGTAGACCGAATTTTTTCAAATTTCAATACCACAAAGGTTGTGGAGTTTTTTTCAGACACACCCTAATACATCTCAATGAATCCTCATCGGATTTTGATCATAAAGGACTATCCAGCTATACAATTGATTTAAAATGCGTGAACGATTTCGCTCTATTTGCATCAGGGTTCGTGGTAACGTGGTTACCGCAATCCATTCGCTTGCTCAAATTTGCGTCGCCCCTATTTACACGCGGCAACATTGGGGTGTTATGTTCTGCAGTTGAGCAACAAATGCATTAAATATACAGTCTGGTGTATTTTACATTTTTACCAGCCTCCGTGATACAAAATGTATTTACTGCAATCTACAACTAAAGATCAATTTTATCTCAAAATAGAAAAACGTGCCGTCCAGTCACATTCTATAAAAATTACATAATAAAAATGACAAGAAGAACTCATATGTCCGCAACCGCATAATATAAAATCGATTCAAATGAAAAATACTTACTTATGCCGTATTCAGAAATTGTAAACCAAAATTAACGCAAAGTGTCACGAATCCATTATTTAAAACCTCTCCAATCAAGCGCGAAGCACTCGGAAAAGAGCTCCATACACATTCCGGGTGTTAATCATCCATTATTCAATCGAATGGTACTCACCATCGTTTTTTGAAAACGTTACACGCAAGATTGAATCTCGAGGCTGTTTCGCAACAGTCTGTTATGCACACACAGAGAGTCGAGGATGTAGGGTGAGAGACCCGAAACTCGAATAGAGTTCCAAATGGCTTCACGGCAGACCGCTGATAAATGGCTTGCGATTACCATTCTGTCGACCGTAACCGCGCAAGTGAGGATTTCCTCGCCTATACACGTACGTTTCGGCTCGTCGTGCAAACCCTTTGCTAGATGGGATTCGGCGAGTCTTGCCTGTATGACTTTCTTTTCGCCTATATCAATTTGTTTGAGTGCCCGTGCGTAATGTGTCTGGTTGCGTGACGTGAGATTGGTACGAATTTGTGAGTGATTTTGGATCGATCGCTGGTAGAAAAATGTTGTTTGCTCTATTTCCTGCTTTACGTGTTTGCCTTTTGTTCATTTCGTATTTCATGATCATATGTTGTCGGTAGGATAACGTGGATCATGAGAAAATTTATTTTAGTTCTGATAGTGATTTCCTGTGTATTCTTCTATATCGCTCCATCATTAACGAATCAGCATTGATTTGTTCCATACGATTGACATGATGCTGTAACCACTTTACGTGCCAAATAAATAGCTTCGTGAATTTTTTGGCCATTCTAAAAAAAATACAGAAAAACTTTCTTTGATTAAACTACGTTATTCTTGTTTAAGTAATGATAGACGTTCAAACACGCGTTAATACGATAAAAAATAATTTTTACACGACAAAGTCAACAATAAAAAGTCTACAGATAACCTAGTATGAGGGTTTGCATGATCAATTATTGTAATATTCTGTCTAGCTATATTTATACCACCAAGTTATTCTAATCACGTAAAACCCTGTCCTAATTACAAGGCGTTCGATTCAATTGTACAAGCACGGCTCGTAGTGATGGATAATTTATCACGAAACATGTACTAAAAGGTGGTAATTACGTATAGAACGTTGATGAAAATAATCCAAGTGACCACTCGATAATTTAGTTTCACGTGAATTCGTAATTGAAATTTTATAGGTATATTCATACGAGTCAACAACAATCATGCTCCAATAAAGATCCGCGACCGAAAGTTTTACGGCAATAAATTATAATTTGAGGGTTTTAAAGCCAAAGTCTGTTAAAGCCATGGCCGTTCATTAAGTCCCAACTGTGAAAACTTTCCGCTGCTGCGTTATCTCTTTGAGTAAATCCTTTCCTCCATCGTCATATCCGCACATATATGTTATATGCTATATAGCCCTCTCTCACCCGACCGATCTAAATGCCTTTTAGAAGAAACCTCATACACTGGCTGAAATTTATAAAGGGCTGTCTTGCGCGTGAAGCCGCGACGAACAAGAGGAAAGAGGAGCAAAAGTAGAGATGATAATAACAATAAGTGATGCGAAAGTGCCGATTCGTGTACCGAAATTGCCATGGTGTCTAAGTGTGTATAATGGTATACGAGGTAGATGGAAAAGACGGGAATGAGGCAGAAGGAGATTAGGTGGATGGAAAAGCTACGGTGGCGCGCTGAAGCGGTGATGGTAACTTTTAATTTGTGGATCAAGCCGGAACCCGCGAAAGTTCATGGAAGAACGATTACAACTTGGGACATCGAGAAGACGCTTCGTGGCCCACGCGAGAGTGTTTGCATGTGCATACGCGTTGAATGGTATGACGAAGGGCCTGGAGATAGAGACGAAGAAATGGGAAAATAGCTTGGATTATTAATCGCGTGGAAGATTTTACTAATTTCACTGAGAATAAGGTATTGTCGCACACGGGGATGAAATTATTTGAGCCTTTATTCAGCATAATTAGGAATCCTTGATATGAAGGAATTGAATCATGCATCTACGGCATTTGTGTGCTTGGATAGTTTCTTTAAACTCGAGGTTAATACAGAGTTCTCGATACAATTGAACAAAACTTGTGATAACAATAAATAAACAAAACATACATCGAATTGAAAAATATGTATATCCGATCAAGACCGACACGTATACTATCCATATTTGGTACAAGCATCCATTGAGCATAGATTTTTTGGACTGTCCATCTTGCTTGGAAAAAAATTTTAAAAAGAAATCTCTGTCATTGAGCAATTTTTCTTTGTCATCATCATAGATGGCTATAAGAATTTATAAATTCTGTGTTATATTATATTCGTCGATCTCACGTACATCCATTGCTCCGTTTATCCCTACCTCTACCATCTTATCCTTTTTTTTATCTATTCGCTATGTAAGTTGGTTTAGAGGAGATAAGAAAATCGATCGACGCGCTCATGGAGACAAAAATATTGTTAGCTCCCGGAACACTGAAGCCTAAATTCTGTATACGATTAACTTTTTTCTCCTGGACCTTAAAACTTGACACTATTTTGACCTGTTACGTGCGCAAAAGTTGTAGATTAAAAAATAAGGAATCCATGTAACTGCATTTGATGAAAATATTAACAATAATAGTTGTGTTATGAGTGATTATAACATAGTAGAACGAGTAAAATAACAGGTATCATTCTCTTTGTCTCCTACTGCGCAAGCGCAGTGCATGTCAGTTGAAAGTCCTGCAGGCACTTTCGTGGTTACATGAATCATCACACATGGAATTATAATAACTGAATATATCCTTGTCAAATGTGACTATATTAACTCCTTTTTTACTTACCTACAACTCTTGCTTATACTGTTAGTCAAAAGTGTCCTTTGACTTTAAGATTTCAGTGAAATGAGTTGTACGGTTTTTGCCTACTTTATATACAGAGCTATATGATCTTTCCGAGAGCTAGCCCCGTTTGAAACCATCAGGGGTTGCTAGCAGAAATTTACATAGCGAATAATCTCCCTCTTTCATCAACGTATGCGAGTCCTTCGTGTGGGCCCCTAATCCGAACTCAACGACAGCCTCTAGCACACCCAGGCCCGTATCTGGTTAATGGAAGAATCTCTCTGATCAAACCATTAACCTCACTGTACTTACCGTTTCAAATTGATAGCGAGAGTACTGACGAGCTGGCTAGGTGTTGATTTTCCTTAGAAAGGAAGCACCTGGCGATTCAGACATCTTCCACAAAAAATTCACTAATCATCTTATATCTTTCGGCATCCTTGGTACTCACCCTATCGAAAAAGCCTGAGAAAATATCTTGATATTTTTCGAAAAGTTTCAAACCCACGATCCCCTAAGTCTTTCCAACTTGGAGGGTAGCATACTATTCATCGGAATTTTAATACAATTCCTTCTTCTAAATTTGTTGCTCTCATGGAATATTATATCATTTCATAAAAAAATAGCAACGCACTGTACTCATTAATCCTATCCATGGGTATGAGTATTTCGACCTTCCAATGAAAAAAATAAATTAAAGTACGTAGTTAAGATTTAAAAGCAAGAGATAAATAAAAGCTTGTGGGTGGATTAGCTCTTACAATGGCTGGTAGGTTTATTGAATGATATAACTGTTGGCTCGTAATAGTGAGTTATAGATTGCTATACGTTAAAAAATACTGTTGTGACAATAATATTAGTTTAGAAGAACGATGGCTGGAGAAAATCCGATTCCATAAAAAGTATAAAAGAGAAAAGTCACCATACTGACTCCCTCATTTACCATCCTTAATTAACCTATAACTGAGAGAATTTATAGGTTAAGTAGATAAAGTAGAATCCTATTTTGAGGCTAAATCCGAGGTCATGCGCAGGTTTCTTTGAATAATCATTATTTTGTAAAAGATTTATTCTCAAAAGCTCGATTATTTCTATAACTCATTGAAATAAAAATAATAAAGATAGAAGGGCTTGTTAACGGTTTCCACAAGAAGTGTTACAAAAAGTAATACAGAAGTATGAATGTCTAATAAACCCATAAAAATATTGTGAAAAATCTTTTTTTAAGTATTTTAATAATTATTGCTAAATCTAAGTGGTACATAATGTACACCGAAGAAACGATAATTCTTTCCCGGACATAATAAAAATTACACCTGGTTTCAAAATCGTTACAACTCCTGTCATACTGAGAGGCATCCCTCAAGAGACTCATATACTTTTTACGTGTTACTAAAAGTAGTGTATAAAATCACCATTGAAAAAACGTTTCAAAGTCTTTATTCAAATATACAATCTGCAACCGAAAAGTTCCTCTAGTTTATACTTTGCCCAAGAGATTTATATAAGATTACGACCGAGTAATCTGTAATTCATCCATGGAGGCATAAATTCGTTTCATCAGTCTAACGCGGATCGAGCAAATATGTCACGTCATCCCAACTGACGCATTAGAGCCGTTTTGCTCTTGAGTTTGCGAATAGAAATTGAATCGATTCGACCGATGTATTCGGACTAACCTACTTAGCTGACAGCTGGGAAACAAAGTGTCCCTAAGCTCGTACGTCACTTACCTAACTTCAAAATTGGTACGTGACGGGGAGGAATTTTCTGTCCCAGAACACTCAGATAACTATCAGCCACTTGCTACTTGACACTCGCTCATAAAATATGATAATAGAATCTTAAATCCCTTCGTCTAAAAAAAATGAGGAGACATTAGCGGTGGATCCATAAATTCTCGAGCTCTGTCTTTTTTCTATTATACACACTTGGAGGGTACCAAAAAGGGTCCATTTCCCCCAGTAGTTGAACTTCCATAGTCATCTTAAAACTCAAAACATCAATTACGCCACCGCGGTAATTAGCGACGATTATTATCTCTAATAACGGTATCGCTCCCAGTATCGTATAAAAGGAACAAAAGAGCCGCTGATTAAAAAAAACATGCGAAACAGGTCCTTTGGCAACGGAAAAAGCAAGCCGTTGCCCGGAAAACTCTGGCGTCATCGTCCACTTGCCCCTTTTCGTCGTTAATGAGCTTATACCACGGTGGGCGCAAGTTTTTAATCACTTCTACGTGACTGGCGTTTCGCGCGTCGACTCAACGGGGTCGGGGGTCGGCCAGCAGCTGTTATTGTAAGCTGTTTACAAGGTATCGCTGTCAGTAATTAATTGTTTGCTCAAATTAAAAGCTTCGCCCGTGGCTCTTCACTCGCTCGACTTTGGAAATATAGCCAATAAGCTTTGGGATTAAAAAAAGGGAAAGAGTCGGGGGTGCAAAATGGAACTGGAGGGGAAGCTGTGTCTTCTTGTAATTACCAACTTTCCGGAGCCTCTAATTAAAGCTCTGTCGATGGCATGCAGCCGACGGACGCTTAATGAGTCTCTCTCTCTCTGCCTTGCCGTGGCTATAATGTAGAGTCGAGGAGTTTCCAAACTAATGCTGATGTCTTGTTCAACTAGTTGTCAGCCCTTCTCGTTGTCGTCTTTACTCATTTCTAAGGAGAACCACCTCGAGATTGAAATGTTTTTGCACGATTACTTTTTTTTTATGATTCACTTGTCAGTCTGACAAGGTGTTAATTAGTGGTATTGTTCCAGTTGCTTTACGTTCATGTTACTGTAGGGAACAATTATTACAATACATTAACTTTATAAGTAAAATAGTCTCGCTGATATTAGTTTATTACATGATTCGTTAAAATGAAAGGGAACAATTTAATAGATAGTCTTAACATCGATAACTTACCAATCTTTTGTCCAAACAAAGCTTCAGAAGAGATAAAAAAAGAACTTTAAAATTTATATTAAGTACAAGTAGTTACAAAGTGGTGTATTTTTCAAATCAGTTTTGAAAACAAGTAATAATAATTAACTACTCATAAATACTTTTTATCATGTAAAAATCTTAATTGTTTTAAAGGATTTTTTTTTGCAAATAGAAAAAAAGAATTTCAATATATTCTTTAATAATTTTATAAAATTACTAATTCTGTTCGATATTTACAGGTCATCAATGGTTGAAGACAAATCTCGATGTGATACCAGAAACCGGTTGGTCTGTCGATCCTTTCGGTCACGGAAGTACAATGCCATACTTGCTAAAATCTACGGGCGCCTCCGGTACAATAATTCAGCGTATCCACTACGCCTGGAAGCAGTGGTTTGCCAAAAAGCAGTACGGTGACTTCTTCTGGGTTCAACCATGGGATCAGAGCGGTGCTTCTGACATGCTTACGCACAACCAACCCTTTGATATTTACAACATCAAACATTCATGTGGTCCACACCCACACGTATGCCTAAATTACGATTTCCGGAAAATTCGTAATGAATACACCGAGTATTCAGCTAAGGCCGTGGACATCACGTCGAATAATGTCAAAGCCATGGCTGAACAGTTGCTCGAGCAATACTTCAAAACTGGTTCGTTATTCCTGCACAACGTTGTTGTTATACCGTTGGGTGATGATTTTAGGTGAATATTTACTTTTATTCATTTTTTTTTTTTTTTTTTAACAATACTATTTGCTGTCAAAACTAAATGTGTTTTATATTGCAGGTACGACCATCCAATCGAATGGGACCAACAGTACACAAATTATAAAATACTGGTTGACTACATAAATAGCCGTAAGGACGAATACAATGCCGAAGTGATATTCGGTACTCCTAAGGATTATTTTAATGAAATTCAAAAACGGATGGCGCATTTTCCAACCCTTAAGGGCGATTTCTTTGTTTATTCAGATATATTCAGTGAAGGTAGACCTGCTTATTGGAGTGGTTACTTTACTACTCGACCTTACATGAAAATCCTAGATCGGGAATTGGAAGCAAATCTTCGATCTGCTGAAATTTTGTACACGATAGCATTGAACGTTGCCAAGCAATCAGCCAAAGACATCAAAATGTATGAAACGTATTTCGAAAGGTTAGTTAAGGCACGGCGAAATCTGGGGTTATTCCAACACCATGACGCAATCACAGGGACGTCCAAGTCCTTCGTCATGAAAGACTATGCTCTGAAACTCTTTGAGTCCATATCGGACATGACGGGTTTGCAGAGTTTTGCTATCCAATCGTTAGCTGCTACGGAAACCAAGGCCAATTCTACATCAGGACAAGTGTATGTCCTTTCAGAGTCTGATCGAGACAGCTACGAAAAGCTTCCTAAAAAGATCCCTATCAACATCAATAATCGAGAAACGAAAAGGATCGTTCTTTTTAATTCTCTTGCGCAACCAAGACGAGAAATTATCACTGTAAAGACTTTAACATACCGCGTAAGAGTTCTCGATTCCCACAAGAATCCCATTCCCTATCAAATTGCCCCAGTGATGAATGCAACGAGCATCACGCACGACGTTTATGTTTTGTTGTTTGCTGCTGATTTGAAGCCACTGACGATAGCTGTGTACTACCTTCAGCAAATCGATAGGGTACCAGCAGAAGCCATTTCCACGGTTTATTGTACGAGATGTGGCAAAGATAATGTATTTCCAATCAAACCCATGCAAATAGGTGACGTTCAATTAGAGAACCAGCGGATGAAACTATTGTTCGATGGCCAAAGTGGTTTTCTTAAGCGAGTCACGAAGAAGCCCAGTGGAAAGATCATGCAGTGTAATATTCAATTTGACGCTTACACGTCAGCCCAATTTCATAGTGGTGCGTATCTCTTTATGCCAGATCCCAATCTTCGTGACACTGACAAAGATATCTTGGAGGTATACACGCCTCATCAAAAAATATACATTATTTCTGGTGCGTTGAGTTCTCGTCTTACTGTGGAGTATGGAAAACTGTTGGCTCACCATGTAGCCATATACCACCAAGAAGGTACATTATCCGAGGCAATACATATTCGAAATATTGTGGATTTCGAGACTCCACCAAAGAACCGTGAGACGGAAATGTTTATGCGTATTCAAACGGACATTGTAAATGGCGATCCACCAGAGTTTTATTCAGATTTAAATGGTCATCAAATGATAAAACGTACGAAAATTGAAAGGATAGGTATCGAAGGTAATTACTTTCCTATCACAACGATGGCTTATATTGAAGATTCATCACACAGGCTAACACTTCTTGTGAATCACGCACAAGGAGCAGCGAGTTATCAGCCAGGCTGGCTAGAGGTTATGTTGGATCGAAGGACGTTGTATGACGATTCGAGGGGTATGGGCGAGGGATTATTGGATAATCGGAAAACAGTTTTCAAAAACTGGCTACTACTGGAAGACATCGTAGGGGAGAAGGATCGATATTCTAAGCCATCTCTCTTTGCGAACCACTTGAGCAACGCTTTGAACTACCCTGTAAATATTTTTGTGGTTGACGGAACGGAAAGTGAGATCAAACTGGCTCCAGAAACAAGACTTTTAAGTAACAGTATGCCTTGTGATATGCATTTATTGAATCTCAGAACGAATCATGATCCAAAAATGCCACATTATCCGATCAACAATGCTTTGATGGTGCTGCACCGGCAAGGATACAGCTGTGCCGCCGGTACAGATATTTCGATCAAACACTGCCCTCTATATGATAAGCTGTCGCCTGATACAATGTTTTACAAACTGTACGCCCCTAATGTGACGAAAACTTCGCTGACAGGTACTAGATTTCAAAAACAGTTGAAGGATGGACTTCAGGAAATTTCATTGCAGCCTATGGAACTCGGCACTTATAATCTTAACTTTGCCATTAATCTACACTGAGTAAGGGGGAGTCAGGGTTGTCAGAATTCAAAGACATTAAGACACAGTGATCAGTGATGAAAACTGCCAATGTACTTTTAAAATTGAATTATGATAACTCGTAGTGACGTATGAAGTGTCAAAAGTGTGGACACAAAGTTTGTATCAAGACTAAGTGACGAGTTCAGAAAAATATACTTATTGCATCATACAGTTTTAGTACTCTTCTCCAACTAAAGAAGTCTTAAGATATGTCTTCAGAGATGTAAAGAAAGAAGTTTTACAAATGTATCAGAAACATCAACAAAAAAGACTTTATGTCTCTCGTACGGTGTTGTTATTATGAAGTAATACAAGGAATAATATATTCGCCAATAGTGATGTTATCATCAAAATGACGATTCTAAAACAGGGAGGTTCAAGTAGTTTTTAAATTTAGAATATTTTTAAGGAAAAAACAATTTTTTCTTGTAGTTCTTGAAGACTACTTGAACACCATTGTTTTGGTGTTGCCATACGGATGGTAGTAACCATAATATAAACTATTACATTTTGTCAAATTTTACCTTGCAAACTTACACCATACGAGAGGTGTCAAGTTCTTTTATATGACTTCTTTACTTGGAGTTGGATCAATTTTGTCTTATTTTAGATTTTAAATATCCTGCCTACTTCAGGTTACGTTTCCATACACTTAATTACGTATAGCAATGAAATTACATTTCAATGATCCTAATATCTTTCTGAATCTTTACATGTAAAATATCATTGCCAGCATAAGTCAATTACAAGAAAAATCGTGTACAGCGAGAATTCAAACTGAAATAAGTATCAACGTGACAAAAATAATTATAGCGAGGATTTCTTGTACCTATCTTAACAATAAAAAATTACGAAGATGGTAAAAACAAAACAAATGAAGAAAATTACCTGAAAACAGCGTTAATAAAATATTAGCCAGGTGAAACGTTGAAATACAAGTGATACAACATTTTTTTGCAATTGCAATTTTTTCTTAAAAAATTAAAAACTGGCATGAAAAATAAGAAAAGTGTTACAACGTTATGTATAAGGTGATGAAGATTTTTTTTTTTTTTTTTCAACAAAAAGTCGAACAATTAAACATATACTTTTCATTTTTCGAATCACGCCAACAGAATCACGTGATCAAATGTAAGCTTTCTTCTACAGTGTTTTGTAAAAACTTCTAAAATGATTTATAACGTTAAATTTTTTTTTTTATTGGTTTTATCAAAAAAAAAAAAAAAAAAAAATTCAGATA
Source organism: Copidosoma floridanum (assembly GCF_000648655.2). Next base: position 609,729 of record NW_019379584.1, read on the forward strand.
AATATGAGATCAGTAATTGTTATTGATTTCACATCACCTGTAAAAGAAAACGCTACAGAAGAATGACATTGTGTAAACGCCAAAAATATAAATATTCGTCAGTGTACATATCAATAAACACTTCAATGTAAAACAATAATGTAGATTGAACAAATTACTGTGCGATATAAAAATGTAAATCTAGCCTATTTTCATATTCCGATTTATACTTTAAGACTTTTCTTTCTTTGTTTTGAGCTTCTTTAATGTAATTAATAAATGTATATGACATGATTTACATGATAAATTTGTATGTTATTGGAATTTTAATGTTGTTAAAAATCTCATTTTCCAAACACAATAATTGAAAAAGTGAAGTATGACTTAAACGAATTATAACATGTACATACATTGTAATGATTTTTAAATTAAAATTTGAAAAACGGTTCTCCAATAAGTTTTAATAAAATTAAATGCACAATGGCCAATTGAAACTGTCAGGTACTTACAATTAGTTTTGAACTTTATTTTTAGCACGAATTACAACACTAAATAATTTTACTTGACCGTGTAATATCTTTTTATTGTGTAAATAATCATTATACTTACTGAAATATGAATTAATACAACTTAACATGTATTTTTTTATAAGCTTGTCTGAAATAATAAAAGAAATTTTGTTTGGGACATTACAATAAGAATAAGATGGTATAATTGTGAAAGTTATGAAATTTAATCATTATAAAAAAAACACATGATTATCAAGTAAAAATTAAATTCCATTGAATCATTTAATATTTTTTATTATTATAAATATAACATAAAAATGAAAAGAATCCTTAGTGATTCAAACTATTTTCTAACATTGTAAAGACCATTTAATTGTAAAAACTTTGCCATTTGATCATCATTAATGACTATTGAGAAGAAAATTTTGAACTTTAAAAGAAAATCACCGAAAAATAACATAATTAGATTTTGTAAATGAATCCTCAGGCTAGTGAAATATGTATTTTGTAAATAATACGTAGTATAAGCCTTCGAAAAAGAAGATAACGAACTCCGCGTCGAAGCTTTATGTTACATTAATAAAATTGATGGTGTAAAAGACAAAATATTTGTACAGAATGGAAGTGAGTGCATCTTTTTCCCCGACAATATATACCAAATCTTATAACGGTATGAATTATAGAATATGATAAGTTGTACAGTAAAAGTTGTACAATGTTTCAACCACTCCGAAACAAAATATTGTGTAAGCGTCGTTTTCTTGTCAATTTTGTGAATTGAATCTCTGATACAATATTAATCCTTATTACTTTTAATCATCATATTATTATTACTCGTGATAAGAGACAAAAATTTTTTTCTCTTAATATATGCAGAACAGTACTTTTGAAAAAGTTAAATCTATATGTATATTATTCAAAACTTACTTTCATAGATTTTTAACTCTTTTAACAATTTACCTGTAACTGGATTTTTAATAATTAAAGTTTTATATTAATACAAAATAATAAATTTAAAATGGATATAACTTGATTCTTATTTTACAACCGGTATTCACAATTACAAAATCATGATGTTCAATAACTCATACCTTAGATGTGATCAATAAGAGTCTGCGAGCAAAAATGTGTAAATTAAAATCTGATAGCATCATGTGTGTGGGTAATTGTTTAAAAACTGGTGAGTGCTTTAAAAGTATTGGCGTAAGCGAGTTGTAATGGTGACATCATATATTTGTAAAGTAATATAAATTTGTAGAAAGTAAACTAGTATAATGACAAAGTGTACCATCGTTGATGATGTAACTAGAAAATTAGAAATGATCTTTTTATAAAAACGAAGTACGTGCAATCGATGCTTATATTGTTTTATGATTAAAAAATTGTTTTTTTATTAATAGAGCGATGTTATTGTTTGAATCCTTTATTTGATAAAGCAGATAGAAAAAAAGTTGTAACTAAAAATTCAAGTGTTGGCACTAATAATCGCGTGTAATATGTTATTAAAAGACATAAGGAAATATACACAAGCATTGTATTTTTTTCTTTTTGTTTTTTTTTATTAAAGTGCATAAAAACACATGATTGAACATGTCTACAGAGAGAAAAAAATACTTTTTCCAAGTTTTAGCTCCTTGTAAGAAAAAAAGGTTATCGATACATGTAATTTTATTTTTTTTAGTTATCAACAAAAGTATTCATTTTTTGTAACAAAAATATACACAATCCATCTCTGGTGAAATAATTGGAATTGTATAATTCTGGGATAGTTGACGTCTGTTTGTATTAGAAATTAACAAATTATATCATTCACTCATTGTTTCTAGGTAAAACTGTCCAAAATCAAATCATAAAGATTTATAAGTATTATGTGTTCTGTACTGTCTTATAGAAAGAGAATAAATATATAAATAAATATAAAATTATGNCCCCCCTCCTTTTCATAAGCATCGAGAGGCGAGAGAGATGGGCATAGGTAGCGTTAGTATATTATACAGACAGTGCCTCGGAGCGGAGGATGATCTTAATGGCGACGAGCGAAAATGGGTGAATGAGATTCCGCCGAGGTGCGTCGAGGCATTCGTGATCTTTATTACCCGATACATGTTTTACAAACATTTTTTTCTTCTCGCCACATGGGCTACGTAGATATAAAATGCGTGGATCGTTCGCGTTGACGCTCAGCTGCTTTAAAAGTCTAATCGTGGCTCATCCTCGATGGATTATTAAAACAATTAGGTCTCGCGCTTCGATGTGCGATTGCGGCTGATGTTGTCCGCGGTGAAGGAGCTGGCTGTGAGGTCGGCTGTCGAATGAAAAAACCCCGAGGTAATGACAATCGTTTGCTTTTGAGCTGAGACCTGTTCACCGAAAGTGTAAGTGCAGCCTATCACGAAACGTGGGTGGATGCTGATGGTCAAAGTCATTCGGCTGAATGGGGTACGATCCGATTGACTAATTGTATCGATCTTCCTCGACTTCCTTCCTGGCTAGGTTTTGAAATACCACGAACCCTCACTTATTTTTATAACCATTGTTGTTTTTTACTTTTCTACCTCGTAGTAATAATAGTATATCCTCATCGAAAATGTAAACTTACGCGCGATAGCCACTCGCACTAAAGACGTGTAATAATAGTACACTACTCGCAACCAAAAGGAACAAGAATCATACAATACAGGTATTGAAGACTCTACAACTCTCTCTCTCTCTCTCTTCTGTAGTTACTGCATCATAGCTCTATTTTTCTTCACTAAATACCTACAGGTATGAGCAAAAGAGTACATTGGCGAACACATGACTGACTGCAGCCGGTAGGTCTATAACGCGTACACGTACCTCTACATTAGCATATCACGACGCACCTAAATGATACCACTGTGACGTCTAAAGTACATACTTCGGGGATGGGGTGAGCTCTGCTACACGCGAGCCATTAGAGGAACGATTAAAACTCATCCAAGCGTATATACCTACAGAACGGGCAAGTTGCTGTTTGATTTCCGCTTCAAAGAAGACTACCTACACGGAAAAGAGGAAAAGAAAAACTAATGTTGGCGGCCGATGTAATTGCGATCGAGTCGCTGCAGAGTCCAGCTCTATGGGTGTTAATGTTGCTTGTTGTATATGTATGCAAGTTGGCTTATTAATGTTGCAATGATAGAAGCGGATTGATTTTCACTGACACTGGCATTTTTTTTGACAAACCGACTATAAACGTCACAAAAGTCGCGCTGTTGCGTCTGACTGTACGTACGAGCCTTGGGTTTCTTACCGCGGGAAATCAAGTGAAAACAGAGAGAGAGGCGCCACACCAGCAGCTCTTAAAGCATCGGGTAAACAAAACGTAGCCGAAAATGGGAACCCCACGGTGTCATTCTCGAACGGCGTGCATCGAGGAAGTGTAAAATTTCCCGTGTGCCACGGCAGACGACTGGTATACACCTGTGACATCGTCCGTATAGGCACACAAGTGCGAGACATTGCGGGGTCGTAAAAGCATGGGGTACCCATGAGGCGGTGATGCTTGATAGTTTGGATGTTCGACTGATGGTGTGCCGAATGACTTTTCTTGTCCGCTGTTTTTACGTGCGCGTAGTTTACGTTACGAGGTGTGGATCTGCGGGTGATGCACGCGAGGAACATTTACGCGAGTATGCTTTTTGTCCATGAAACATTTATCGGCTTAATTCAATGATATATTCATGCCACTTTGGTCTTTTTATTGCAGTTATGACAAGTGTCCGTTTTATTGCCCGCGAGTGATTTGGTGTACAGTTGCGGTTTAACACACGTGAAAGCAACGACATCAGCGACTCATTCGTGTCGCTTGTTCGAGAAATTTCACTCAACTGTTAGCTCATTATTCTACCAATATTGCAACTCTTATGAAACATATGCTTATTTTTTACCGGTCCAATTTAATACAACATAATACACCAACAATGTGTTTCTTTCAGCAATTTTTATTAATTTGTTGGTAAAAAGTATAAAAAGAAATTGCTGAGTTTTCAATAGGTGTTAGGCTTTTACGTGTGAGGTGCATGACTGATACGTTTATCACTTGAGCAAAAACTTTGACTATAAAACGCATACAAAAGTTAGGTGCTGCGGTAATGTAGATTCTTAATAATTGAAAAAATAAAATAAAAGACTGTTTTGATGCTAGCGTTTACATGCAGAGTACGAAACAATTGTTTTTTGAAGAAATTCCACAAGTTGCGTGTGAAAAACATCAACGTGAAAAGCCAGATTGCCAAGCTGTAGCAAATAAGTAGTTATTTTCTCTAAGGTATAATGACTATAAGGAAGCTTGGATTTTTCTTTTCTTCAATTGCAACCCATTTAATGTTCTGTTTGATACGTAGACAAAAGTATTTACTAAAGTCGAGCTCAATGAAACGAGAAGCCAATCAATTGGGTCAGTTGTCATACTTTATTGCGTATATATATATTCTTGAAATCATTGTGCATGTACCACTCGTGGAACAATAGTCACTCGCATCAATTCTCAGTTACATGGTCTGCAGTCCCAGCACAAGTACCAAAAGCAACAACAACCAGCACCGAGAGCTCAAACTCGGCCGTCGGGTTGCGCAACCCTTGTAAATAATTTATCGGCCCATGAATAAACCCACGAGAGAGAAAAAGACCCTCACGCAGACCCGGTACCCTCGCACATCCTCCACACATACGACCGATCGCTGATGCCGGTCCCCCACTGCACAATCGTCCCGATAACTCTTCTTGTATACACTATATATGTACACAGCCTCTCTTCGTCTCTGATTGCGTCGCCCCCACCCCCCACACACACAGTCTTCTCTTTGCACGCCAGTGACTTGTAACTACGACATGTATACTTGTAGCGCGTCCTTTTCTTGCCTTCCCTTACTTACCCCCCCCCCAACCCCTCTTTCAATCTGCCGCGTTTTTTCGCATTCTTCCTCGCTCGCACTCATTGTTGCCTTTTCTTTTGCTTCGTGCGATTCCGAGTGAAATAATAAATTACCAAACAGCCTCCTCCGGCACGTTTGTTATTATTTAACTTACTCCATCGTACGTATAGTATACGTTCCATATATAGGACTGTGTGGGGAAAATCGTAACACTCGCTCTTTATATGAGGACCGGGCATTTACCGTTTTAAGTAGTTGGTTCGCGCGGATAGTTACGCCGCAGTTTGCGAAAAGGGATCTCGGCATTTTTGTGTTATTGGTGTTAGTTTTCTGTTGCACGTGGTTGGGGACAAAAGTGACAGATGATTTTTTCCTTCAACAATTACACTTGATCACAATTCCTTTATGGATTTTAAAACTTTTTATGAAAAAATCCTTTTACTCTTGAATAAAGTGCATTCTTTGTGCTGAAGAAATTTTTTACTCGTCATCATACCCAATACAGTATACCTAAAGAAAAATTTTTTCTCAACAGCTAAGTGCGATACGTTTTGGATATTACGGTTAACTGTGAAATAGAAGTTGAAAACCAAACATTTGAACACTTTTTCAAAGACACCTTTTTTCTTTTACCCATTAGCCAGAAAGTGTCAGAAAAAAGCTTGCACTTGTGGGGGGGAGAGTACAGAGTAGCAATGGCGACACTTAGAGAGAGAGAGAGAGAGCCAGTTAGCGCAAGTACCCATCAGTCAAAACGCGTTCACTCCCATATTTGCTGTCTAAAAAAAAACAATTAAAAAAAAATAATAAATAAAAAATAGCCAAATTGAAGAGAATTTGATCGAATCGAATGCAATAAGAATTTTTCAAACCGATCTCCTTTAAATACCAATAGGAAAATGGGGGAAAATTTAAATATTAAAAGTAAAAAAAAAAAAAAAGAAAACGTGTTGGACTCGGAGCCCCCCAGTAAGAACGAAGTTTTTGTATGTATGTAGAAAATACATGTATACTATAAAATAAAAGGTTCGTTCTTACTGGAGGACTCTGAGTAACGCACATTTTTAATGCTGTTTGCTCGGGCTTCCTTGCTTTTTACTCTTCACGTTCGGCTTTTGTGGCTCACGCGCGTCTGAGGGTTGCTTATATCGTCTACGATTCCATCGCGCTCGGTGTGTGTACACATTATAACGTAGGGGTTATTACGTAAAATTGTATCGATGCTATCGCATTTTTCTTTGTTTACAAGCTCGAGAGTATATGTGTAAGCTTGGATAGATGCCGGGAGGGTACATTTGGATCAATTTTTGTTTTCGAGTGGTTTATCGTCAATGACTCTCACTGATGTGTTATCATGCAGTGTTTGGGTACGTGATATTGAATTGTACTGGTTTAACAGGTTATTAATTCAACTATACAAGTTGGATAAACATTTTTTTATGATTTATGATAATAAAAGCCATAGAATGATAATATATTATCAATGTATTGTGAAATAAGGCTGGTTTTAGAGCCAACGCAACAATATACGCATTGCTTTGACTTTTTTTTACAAGTCAATTTTTTAGGTATAAGTATCACTTAAAAATCTCTTGAATTCCAGAATTTTCTTTATATTCTATTTTGTACATTATTACTAACGCGTAGCTGTATAAGATTGTATGATCTTAAAAAACTCATGTGATTTAAGAGAAATACAAGAGATTATTTTAAACACATCAGTAAAACAGATTATTATTATTGCGTGCATCCTTCCTCCATTCCTCAACGTCAATTTTCTGCCTGTTCATAAATTTTTACTTTTCGAAAATGCCTTAATACACATCCAAATGTACCAAGTAACTTCTTTTTAATAAGCTGATTTAAGTAAAAAACAAATAGTTTTACAATGACTATGAATTTACAAGCTTAATTTTTTTAACGTTGTGACGTTCCCTTTTGCGTCACGATGTTCTTTAAGAACGAATAAAACAAATAATGTGGGACTTTGCCTGGAAGGGAGAGTCGAGATGACGAAGGAGAAAAATGTCTCTACATGCGCGTGATGAAGCGATGTGTGTCGTAATTTTGAATCGTCTAAGTACGAGCTAAAAAAAAACACTAGCACACACTGTGCGGATATCCTTCTCCTCGGCCGAATGGAACACTGAATGATTTGGGAGGATAAAGGATGAGGAACGGGCACTCGTCACTGTGGCTAAGCCATAGATCGAGGAGGCCCGGAACGATATGAAATTCCCGTCCTCGTACTTACGACCTTGGCGTTATTGCAAAACTGGACCCAGCGAGAGAGAGGGCTCCACCGCCATCCGATGCTTCCCAAGACGTTCGACGAAAGCTGAAATAATACTTGCATGCAAAGACGCCAAATTCAAAGAAACAAGTGAGGCGGGATTTCGTTTAAGTACCAAGGCTTTAATGAAGCAAACTTAACAATACATATCTTTCTATAATGCATACAAATTATTACATCAAGCAAAACGTAATATTTAAATAAAGGCATACAAAAAAATTATAATATGTTTAAAATAATAACCAACGCGATGCATTGAAGCAAATCATAGCGGTGCATTTAAGCTACTCTAAATCAAGCATTGAAGCTAAGTGCCTTGGTGCATTGAAGCGCGACACGAATGTATGGCGGATTCCCCGCTGGCACCAGAAAGATCAAGTGTCTCGATCAAGCCAGTACCATCGGAAGAATGCCTACCGTCGTGTGCTCGCCGTGCCTGGATGGTGCTGTCGGATCTCTTGCGGTAGGCGCTGCCGAAACCCATTTCCTATGCGCCGATTGGTAACTTGCGGTGATGGGCCATGTATTGAAGCCCGAAAGCATTGCGCTGCGAGCGGCGATCTACCTGCTCTCCGCCCTACGTGCACCTATTTAAAACACAATTAGTAGCAAGCACAGCGTTAGCTATCAACATAAAATGAGAACAAAAAATATTTCTACCTATAAACACAAGATATAATAAAGACCATCAATCACACATCGCTTCACCCATTATTAAGAATAAATTAATTAATTAATTCAAATTCGAGAGGCTAGTCGGTTACAACGTATTACAAATTTTCTGACAACAGAAGGTTTTACAAAGTTTTTCAACAGAGCATTTTTGAACATTAACGTTTTACTGATTATTTTTTTAAAACGAGATATAGCTTCTCGATAGCAATTAAAACTCAATTACAGCTACATAAATTGACGCTGTTCTCACAAATACGAGTATTCCAAGTGGCCGTATAATTGTACAAATTAAAATTCGAGGAAATAAACCAAGCTGTGGGGATAGCAATCGACAAACCTGAACAAATGAGCTTTCCAACTTTCCATGTACTCTGGGGGGCAATATATTTATGACCCCCTTAACAATCGACTGTCACTGTACATGAGCAAAATAATAAATGAAATGACACTATTATTTCTTGGTCGCAATTGTCTTTCCGGGCAGAGTATGAAGGTATGCACCAATATTTTAATCACAATTAAATGTACACATTAAGTATGTACAAAGTATACATGCATGCAGTAATATTTTTTTTCTTTTACAACCTTTTTATAGGAGAAATTTGTTTTTATCTCTCTTTGCTGCATAACTAAAATTGCAAGATAACATAGGTGATAATTTCTGAATTCTTGCATAAACAATTTTCTCCATACAAGGAGCTGTAGTATAATACAAACATAACTTTTTGGAAACTTGTCTTTCTGTTGCCAACTGGTCCGGTCAACTCGTGATTTCAATGAGTGTGTTATTCATATTGGCTGACTTAAGTGTTGAAAAACGCAGCAAATATTGTACGGCGTACAATATTGGTATTGTCCGACAAACAATGGAATCCAGCAATAAGATTGTCTGTGATTAGGTGTTTTTGTAGAACCGTAATTAAGATGGTATAGGCTTTCCCGATCGCACAAAGGTGTAGAATATCAAGAAAACGATTGGTAACAACTAACCTCAGGCTTTTTTAGTAGGTAATTATTTAATTTCTTCATTTAGTTTTTAAATAATTGAAACAGCCATAGCCGTTTACTGAAAACTCGATCTTATTAGAGTACAAAGATCGTCTCAATTTCGGGCTTGTCTGATTTGAAAGTCTCTGCCAGTAGCGCGAGGCGAGTGTCAGTGAAAAATGGGGGGAAAAGCGGACCTTGTAGGTATACCGGCTACCACGAAAGCCAGCAGTAGCTTCGATGCACTAGCTTTATGAACTATTGTATTAATTTCTCGAGTGGTTTCAAAAAAATAAAAAATTAAATTCAATAAAAAGTAGAAAAAGTAGAAAAACAATCAGACAAAAGATGGTAGCTTCGACTTCTTCAGGAGTGGCATGAAAAAGTGTCGAAACACAACTACGCCATAATTAAACTGTACACTCGCATTGTTTTTCTGTTATCATGCTCACCCACCGCATTGATGGTAGGCTGAGATAAAGTAGAAAATGGGGAAAGGGCTTCTCGAAACTCTCTGAACGGCCCATCATTCGTGAGTGCGTGCGTATCTACATCCATAAATGAAAGATACTTATGCTTGGTGCAATTAGCCAGTTAGCCAATCTAGTCTACAGTGCGTAAGATGCTTAATGAGGTGAGTCGTTATTGCAGTACGGCCAACTCAACGTAGCAACAGGAGCTACAGTATTAGGCGACCAGTGGAGTGAGATAATAAGTATCGCTTGCGATGTCCCCAGCTGTTATATTGCAGTGAATCATCAGCACCGATACTTGAAAAAACTGATCTCACTCGAACTCACGGTTTTCGTTAGTTGCTGCTGTCTACTGTTAACGTCTGTGTTAACGTCTTCGCTCCGTGTGTTATACATATTAGTGTAAAAACAATACAAGCAGTATAAGCTGTTATAGTAAGATTATACTAACAGCCATAATTCAACAAATCTACCAGTATGTCTTATAAAGTGACTGAAAGGCTTAGCGAGGACAGTGCCCTCATTAAAATGATCCGAAGCAAGCACTAATCCCGGTACCGACAACAGCAACCGCATCGCCCGCGTAACTCCTGTTATGAGAACGTCATAGGTGGCGGACTCATAATTTCACCTTCGTTTAAGGTCAAGGTACTTGATTTTTATTACTATGACGAGAAATTCAAACTAAATAAGCGCGCAACCACACGAAAGTTCGACATACACCGGTACCAATTAAATAAAAGGCTAAAAAATGAGGAGACTCTGCGTGAGTCTCTTCTCTACGGAACAAGTTCGGTCTCAAGCGAAGGAGTTGCTACCCCACCAGCTTCTCCATCACAGGACCAGCCTTTGCTTGTCCACCTGAACCATCCGCAGTCAAGCAAACCGACTCCAGCTTCATCAGCCTTAAATATCAAATTTTCCAGACTATAGATAAAGTCGAAACGTTCCTCTTTAGCGTCGCCCTCTTCTAGCTCTTCCTATTCGCTGACACTCCCATCTGAAGACGAGCACTACGCCACTACCAGTCCGATCCCCTCTAAAGCCACGCAAGCCCTGATCCAAGTCCTCAGATCCCACCAAACTCAAATGCAGTTGAAGCGTGGACGTTCGGACGAAGGAGACGGTGACGAGGAACATTCCCTCATCCATACCAATCGGATTCGCAAAGACATCTGCAGGACGACCGCTAACCATGTGGACTTTGTACCAGAGGATTCTCTGCCGCTGAGTGCAGACAGAACTAGTATCTCGCCTGACAGCAAAGTGGATGAAGAACCGTGCGGAAACATCAAAAACGCCGATCTTGTGTGTTCGAAGCCAAGTTTTACAATAAAAGTTCTGAACACATTGGAAATAAACCATAAGTTTGAAAAAAATCGAACAAAGGCCCGCAAGGTCAGCATCAACCGACACAAAGTGAAAAAATGGATGATGCAGGAAGAGGAGCTGATCAGGCTTGCGAATGTTAAAAACATTGACAATTTTTAACGCCCAGGACCGGTCCCGGAGACCAAAGAGTCGGCTGGAGACTTACTCTCAGAGGATACCGAACCCACCGTAGCTTTCATGCTGACGCCACCCAACAGCAGCTCATCCTCCAGCTGTCCTGATGTGCCTGAGCCGTCCTACAGCTCACCACCCACACCCACTGTTTCGAGGTCGCGAAAGCGCCTACTGCCGTCCTGGTACTTACCACCAGCAGAAGACAGCGCACTGTGCCACGTAAAGCAGCTGAAGAGAGACTCGTAGTTTCACCATGATTTAGATTTAATTTCTCCTGTCGTAAGTTTGTTTTAAATTTCATCTTTGCACTTTAGAGTTCAGTTCTTTCTTTAAAAACTAAATAGTACACATCTGTCAATAAATTTGGTTAAGCGTTTACTCTCAAGTAGCAATGACTTTTTTTTATACTTATTTTTTACACAAATACACGTTGCTAACTCATTAATAATATTATATATGGCACAACGGCACTATTATTGCTTCATATTAATTATATGAAGTATGTCGTATTGTCAGAGTAGTGGGCTCGGAGATGACGGTAGGCACTCGCGAAGGAAAAGGCACAAAAGATCTAATCTCACAATGTATTTTGAACACTTAATACAGCAAGGTCAGCTTTAGGCTGATACAGTAAAATTAATATAACAGCTGTAATGTGGCGATCAAGAAGAGAGACAGTGTATAGGTCGGCTGCCGAAGAAGCAGTGGGGCTAGTGAGCGTCGCCAGACGACCACAAAGAGCTCAAGGGACTGTAGTGCCCGATGTCTCCATAAGGCGGCGCATGTGTGAGCAAGCCGGAAATTTTGATTGCTCAAAGCTCACTTTCTTGACACGTATCTTGTAAAAAAGGTTTATTTAACTTATTAATGGTATTATATATCAAACGACGGCAATATTATTGCTTCATATTAATTACATGTAGTATGTCGTATCTTGTAGGAAAGGTTTATTGGAAATATTATTTTCGATTATTTTTTCCTTACAAATTTCTTCTCATCTTTTTTTATCCGCTCAATGCTTTGATAAAAAATATATTAACCCTTTCCTTTCTTGTATATGATATTTTTAATGCATCTTACATGAGGTACGAGATATTTTACGTAATTGATATTGAGGAAAAAAGTGCCCTCGTGCCTTATACTATATGTGTTTTATGTATATATATAATACATACGTGTGTATGAAAATAAATAAAATTAAAAAAATTAGTGAATAAACGTACTAGCGTAATGACATAAGATAAAAATATTCTTTATTAGTTCACGATGTATTTGCGTGCCTGCGAAATTTTTAGAGTATGTATTAATTATAGTTAGTAAATAAATATTATCGAATATATGTAAAAAAAACGTATATTATAATTTTATCGATTATGGATATCGCCCATTTCTCTACTCTCAGAATCAAAAACATATATATCGTATTGTTTATTGTACTGTATTGTATGAGAAATACTAATCACTGACATGCAATGAGGTTGCTTTGTATGTAAGAGACTACTAATAAATAGAGTTAAAATTACTTGTATTATATTTGATATTATTTAAGATAGGTCCCTAAGAATGTCATTAAATTAAGTAGGTTAAATAACGTAAAATATGTTATTTTAGTTTCTAAGTAAGAGACTCTTGACGAATTTCTAAAACGATTAGATAGTTTTTATTTTTGTGCAAGACCCTGTAAAAACATATTTATGCATTATGAATTATAGTAATATATTATTTTTAATATAATATAAGTCAGAACTTATTTTCTACCCTTTTCATGTTTAATCACTAATTACAACAAAGAAAAAAAAAAACTGGTACGTACATGAGAAATCAGGTATGGTACGACGGTAAGATGAGTGGTTTCTATAGCATAATATAATTAATTTCAAAGAAGTAGCTTTTCAAAGACTCAAGTAGAGGGCCAGAGGCAAGTGGAGTTGTGTTTATTTCGTCACATTTCTGACTACATATAAGCTGAAGATTTTCACATATACAAAGATACCACTTACTTTCGTTTGTCCAATATACTTTACATATGCTTTGAGCAAAATGAGCTTTTACTCTCGAGCACGAGTTAAGCGCCGTTTTTGAGTTCCAAAGCTTTTACTCCAACTGATAATCATCGCAAAAATTTTTGACGTCACTTGCTAAGTAATAGCTTTATTTTTATAATCGTCTTTTACAGAGAAAGTGCATAAACCTTTTTTCTAACTCATACATTAACTGTTTTATTTTTGTATAGCGAAAATTTAATTTTGATGAAGTTAGAAACGATAACAGATGAGAAAACACGATAGCAAAGGTAGAAAGACGTATGGAAAGACGTAAGTACGTACCATAAAAGATTAATTAGTACAAATAGATAAAAAAAAATTCTCATATGTATTTACGGACCTTGTACTTTATAGTATACATGTGATTTCTACATAAATGCGAGAACTTCGTTTTTACCGGGGAGCTCCGAATCCCACACGTTTAAAATTAATATCATTATGTCAAAAATAGAACGAGTGTGAAGAATATTTATTTCTACTTGCATAATACTTGGCTAAAATTTTATTTTTGTTTAAATAGTTATCACTGCGTTTGAAGTATGAGCTACTGCAATTATTACGATTCAAGTGTAATAGGGACTATTACTTTTCAATTAAATACAATATTTTTAACTTATTTTTTAAATCAAATCAACTCAAAACTCAATGGTAAGTCATGATTGTTTCTAACGTTAGGATTTTTCGAGACACGTACTAAGTGAGAAATTTTATTCATTAT
>NW_019379584.1:665288-676966 GCF_000648655.2 Copidosoma floridanum
GTTATCGTTATGTGCTTAATGCTTGATTTTTGTAGTCCACGAAATTTACATTTTTTTGTAAAATTTTTTAATAAGCGACAGCATAATTCAAACTTTACAGCTTGTGAAACAAGTTGTCATTAGTCCACACGCGCAAAGCGAATTTGCAATAAACGACTACCTGTGTGATATGTGTGATCCTGACTTTCAATCAATAAAAAGGTACTCTTAAGAAGTTCTAAAGTATGACTTGAGCAATGTTGCGAAATTATCAAAATACTCCTTATTATGAATGAAAAAAAAATTTATAAAATTTAATCAGTTAAACATATTAGATATTGTTTCCTATGCGGTGGCAAAACCGTATACGAATTTGATTGATTAAGCACATTTTCTAATATTTCTAAACGTATAGTTTTGAGTTACCTTAGCAACGGCGTCACAAATAAAAATAGATAGAAAAACTGATAAGACCACTGATAAGTATAGAAAAAGAACGCAGAGTCGTACATTGAAGAATGTGAGTTGCGTGCCTCCTCTTCCTTGTCATGGCTAAACAATGCACGTTATTTACTCAAATCTATTTGATACTAATTCTTTGTCTTTTAATCTTTTTATGCAATTGTTTTTTTTGTTACAATATTTATAACAATGTGAAACTTTTTTTTTAATATCCTACTTTTCCACCTGTAATGAATCACTTAGCATGCAGTTGGATAAGGAATTGAAAAATTCTGATGATGTTTGAAAAGAAATAAAAATAAATTTTTTGTGATATAAGACTATTTTAGTATTGGTCTGATTTATCGTCTATTGTTGATTTTAAAAACCTCCATTTTGTAAACTTTTAAACCAATAACTGTTTGATGTTTGTAGTGACATATCAAGTCACAAATACAATAATTTAAGGAAAGTTTTTTGGCAAAAAAAAGATTATCCTATTTTTATGAGAGAATTAAATAAGCTTACATTCCCAAGCAAAAAAACAACGGATTTATGACATAATCTATATACTATACATTGTATAAGAGAGAAATGATTGTACGGTAGATTTTTTTAATCATAAAAAGTACGAGAACTTTGATAAAATACCGAAATAACGAGTCTGTGTACTAGGCAAACATTTTTTAAATTCTTAGTGTTTTACTTGACTGATTATAAAACTATTTACGTTGTTTTTTTTTACAAAATTTATATGCCGACGCAAGTTTTTATGTGTACAATTTCAACCAATTTTAACATTTATTTCTTTACAATGAAAAGTGTAAAATATAATTCGCAATAAAAATCACGAAATGAGATGCTAAATAATGGATGATATCATTATTTTGAAAATAAAAAACGATTTTTCTTGAGCATTGATTTGTTTTTATATATAGCTACAATATTAAAATTTTCAGCCATGCAACAACTCTCTAGATGCGCATACGTTTGACCTGAGTTATTTGTGTAATAGCCACTGCTCATAAAAAACTTCTCAAAATTTTCATTTCTTTAAAAAAAAAAGGAATAAAAAATTAAGTAGCAAAACTACAATACAGGGCCTATTACAAAAAAATTGGTGGATACGAACGTGACGTCTAAACTTAGTTTAGGACTCTTAGTTCAGTCTTGTGGAACAAATAGCGGAATAATATTTGACTTTCTCAATCATTACCTATTATTCTCTTGTACTACAAAAAACTTTAAGGTGATATACATTTCCAAATTTCAAACCGTACTGTGTTTATAAGAAGATCTGAACATGTTGTTTCATAAAAAAATTATTATACATTTAATACGTTAAATACAAAAGGCCGTGGGACAAAACAGGTTGTTTCGGTCCAGCTGTTCAGCGAATGACTTAGCTCAATTGCACATTTTAATTTAATTAACCACTCAACTAATTCACTGTGTATTATTTTATAGAATGTATTTTTTTTTTTTTTTTTTTTTCATGACAGTTTAAATTCTAGATGTTTCTAGACATATATGTATGAATTTTTTGAAGAAACGAATTTTCTACCACTTTTCTTGAATAACGGCATTTATTTTATTGTATGTATGTATGTAAGTTTACGCTCAAACTGTATGAAGTAAAGTCTTTTTTTGTGCGCATCCGCTTGTGCACTTATTCCTTTATGTGTAACAGCTTAAAAGTGTATAAATGGTCTATAAAATTAAAAAAAAAACGATCCAATCAGTAAATGTCGGCCTTGTTTATTCCCTTTCAGAACCTTTGTCAATTTAGATGAAAGCTTTTTTTTCAGGATATTTGGAACAGCTACGATGAAAACGTTAGGATGCTTTTCAATACTTTGAACCTCTTATTTCAATCCCCATTTTCAAAGTAAAACCGCATGAGTCGGTAAAGAATTAGTTGAGAAAAAATGTTTGGAAAAATTTCATAATGAAAATTGCATTCGTAAGGATCCGTACCGAATTCATTTGTATGTATTTGTCTGAATTTTCGTTATTAAATATTGACCTTCTACGAGGAAATGTTATTTTTTGAAGAATTATGTACTAAATAAAAATATCACCCTTATAAACACAGTGTTTCAACTTTCACAGTTAATTAAAAATTTTTTTCCAAAATTTAGCATTGGAAAATATGATAAATGAGCCTGAAGTACCCCTGTTCTGTGTAGTGGGATGAAACATTATAAAAATATGTCTCTAATTACCAAAATAGTCACACTGAGTAATTAAGATCGCGCGTGGCTAATTTACCTAACGATAAACAATGTGTTGAAAGGATTTTCACACTTATGACCACAATAATAACCAAGAAGGTCGGACAGTCTTCCAAAACTGAAAATAAGGATTTTGACATATATATATGAGCTTTATTAGTTCCTTTTTGAATCATCCAATAATATGGACATCTTCAAAAGCTTATACAAACCTCCAAATAGAATAAGCTAAAAAACTGAAGAATTCGATCAAAATCGTGGATTTTCTTTTTAAAGCGGAGGGAAAAATGTACTTAAGTACGCCGACACGTGAATTGCAGATCATTCCCCTAATTTTTTTTTGAGTATTTTTTCTTCTTAAATTTATTACACGACTTATTCAGTAGAAGTAATTTTGTTTCACCTTTGCCTAAGCTATATCATTGTCTAAATCTCTTGCAGTGTATCAACATATGACCAGTTAATAAATAAATTATAGATGAGTATGAAATCTAAAGAGGAAATCAGTGTAAATACGCACTGCATAAACCGTAAACTGAAAAAAAATTCCAACCATTTTACCTTGGATTTTGTAAATTTGAAAGTTTTATCCGAATTTGCGGGTATGTGTATAAATATTTAAATAGTGAAAGTGCATTTTATATTTTCTGCTAACGAACAAGTAAGTATGTAGTCGAATATTGTTGGAGAAANTCGAGAAGCTATATCTCGTTTTAAAAAAATAATCAGTAAAACGTTAATGTTCAAAAATGCTCTGTTAAAAAACTTTGTAAAACCTTTTGTTGTCAAAAAATTTGTAATACGTTAAAAAAATTAAGCTTGTATATTCATAGTCATTGTAAAACTATTTGTTTTTTACTTAAATCAGCTTATTAAAAAGAAGTTACTTGGTACATTTGGATGTGTATTAAGGAATTTCCGAAAAGTAAAAATTTATGAACAGGCAGAAAATTGACGTTGAGGAATGGAGGAAGGATGCACGCAATAATAACAATCTGTTTTACTGATGTGTTTAAAATAATCTCTTGTATTTCTCTTAAATTACATAAGTTTTTTAAGATCATACAATCTTATNTTATTAATCAGTCTAAACGTTATTCTTAGCTTTAATGTTTTATATTTTTTTCTAGAAATTGCAAAATGTAATATTTATGATACATTCAAACAGATTAAAAACAAGACTTAAACAGAATAAATTATTATTAATTTTAAAACTACTAAATAAAGACACGCGTTGTAATACGTAAAACGCACTTACACAAAAACTCGAGAGATCGAAAGCAGGCAAAGTATTATATTTTTTAACTGATGGTTACAGTGCACTTGTTTGTTTGGTCCCATACAGCTCTGTTATGCAAAATATAAACGTTGCGACCATGTCCTTTTCTAATACCATGAACACGTTGTTTAATTTATTTTCCATGAAGCAAACCTTAAAGTTTTTAAATCTTTTGATGCATAAACTTAATCTGACGATGGAACAAAATTATCGTGATATATTAACTACCAAAGTAATACCTTGTAACTAAACATAATCACTTTACAAAAACATTTTCTTGATATCTTACGATATTCGATAAAATATACTAGGTACGTAAATAACAGTGTTTTTACAAAAGATGAGCAATTCATGATCTTTGAAATGTTTGATTGCTACCATATCTTACTGACTGTAATTTTCGTTTGAAACATTGTGCAACAAGTCTTGTATTATTGATTTCACTTGATTTTTTTATTCTATTTATACTGTTAATCTATTTTGTTGTATAACAACAAATACCAATGTTTCATGCTATTTTTAACTAATATGCATATATACAATTCACAAACAACTACAAGTACTAGGCATGTTAACTTATTTGGAAAAGTTTTTAAAATAATTCTCAACTAATGTTTAGGTGAATCAACATTTGCCTATACGTCCTTTGAAACCGTTGCATTCAAAAGTTATTATATTGAAATTTAAACAATTTCAAGCCTATTTGAAGTTCATTGTATCCAAAATATCTTCCGTGTTTTGCAAAAGTCTACTTATGTGGAATGATCTTATGTAAAACAATCTAGTGCATTTATATTTACATATACAAGGCATAGGAGATGACAATTATCCTCCAATGCGTTAGTTCACCTAGATTTATATTATTTACAAATCATCAACAGTCACATCATAACTTTTCATCGAGATGTTTCGGGATAACTCGAGGCATTTAGGGAACCGCCTGTTTCCGGCTTGATTGTTGAACTATGATACATGGAACTTCTGTCCAACAAGGCCTTCCTTTTACTTGTCTCTCTTTCCACACTTTCGTGAATTTTATTCAGGCGCTCTTGAGTTTTTTGAAGGATGTTACTGACAACCACAACCTTTCTCTTCGCATTAGCTAATTTTGTGACATACGAGTCCAATTCTATCGGACACTGGAGAGATTCGTTGATTTTCAAAAGTTCCTCTAGCAATGAGTCAATCTGCTGTCTCAGCTCAATTTGACTTATTCTGGAAAGAGGGTATTGCTATTAGCATTGATTCAAGCTGAGATGGAAACAAAAATTTTTAAATTCATTTATATTCTGTAGGATATTTACTGGAATCTAAAACTGATAATGTATGTGAGTACTTTGTACATGAATGACATCACACTATCGGGCAAGTTCTTACTGATTCGGGCAATGAGAACTAAATCATTTTTATCATTCATTGTTGACATTCACGTACACAAACACACAACAGTGCAAACAATTGTTTTAAACAGCCAAGTAATTGTCAGCCACATACCTAGTAGCTCGCATCCTTTCGTCCAGCTGATCTACGGTGGGTTTGAGCAAACTCATGATCCCTTCGGTGAGAGCATCTCTCGTGGGATTGTCGCCGTAGTCTTCGGTCTTGTCATCCAAGGACGTATTGTCGCTTGCAGTATCTATATCCATTTCGAACTTTGCAATTCCAATAGTTAACTATAATTTCAGTCTTTTAAACTAGCAACCGATGACGGCCGATAACCTTGCGATTGTTTTGATAATGCGCCCCACTCCCGCTTCAAAAAAGACGCCCACGCGCACACAAGGATTTGGAGCGCGTAATTCAAAAAGGTATAAAAATGAACTGAGACCAATTACGTGCACTTGGATAAATGTATTTCTTTCAATAGTAAACGTACAAAAAATCATTTAACAAAACAACAATATTCTTAGACATTTGAAAATTGTTAAAATAAATAAAATTTATGAAAAAAGTAAAACATTGTATCACTAGTCATACTGTGGAAATAAAAATTTACGCCTATTATTTACAGTAAGAACATACTTAAAGTATTTTTTTGATTTTAATATTGGCTCTTTTGAAATCGCAGGACATGTAAATGTTCTCCTCTGATCTTCCTTTCAGCAACTATCGAACCAGTCATGTTAAAGCCTTTGAAAAGTTCTATGATTTCGTGAGGTTTGTTGTCTTTAATCACAAGCAGGTAAAAGAAGCCATTGTCCGACAAGATGTGAGGTATTTTTGGAAATAGCCTGTCCATCACTTCTCTGCCCCTGTGACCACCAGCCCAAGTCTTAAAAATGAGTCTTCTGTCGAGAACTTCCAAAGGTTCGGTGGCTACATAGGGTGGATTGAATATAATCACATCAAAAATACCTCTATCGACTATACCATCTAATAAGTCCATTTGCACAGCCTCGACTCTGACACTATTAATAATACTTGTTTTTTTGGAAGCTTGGCAAGCTTTAGCGTTTATGTCTATCCCCAAGTAGAACGAAGTGAAATACTTTCTCAACTCCATTGCCAAAGCTGTAATAACTACACCTGATCCTATACCAACTTCCAAACACATGGCACACTTTTGAGATTTAAGAAGCTCTAAATCATTTTCTAATGTATCTATCAACAGAAACGAGTCTTCAGCTGGTTCGTAAACGTCGTGTAACTCCTCTTCTGACAAATTAAATATTGGCGTATCCATTTTTTAGTGAATCTTACAGTCGACGATCCTTTGAGACTTGAAACCTAAGCAAAACATACATTGAATTCAATAATAGAATAGTTTAAGATTTAAAAAGATTATTGATATAATAGTACCTGAATTTTTTTCCTGCACAAATTTATCACTGTTACTAATTGTATGGCTTCATTGTGTATGTCCACCGTTTTTTTAAAACAAGGCTTTTTTTGGTTATGTTCCGAAAGAAAACATTAAAAACTGAAGAGTTTATAGAAGTATGGGCAGCTAACTCCATAACAAACGCTATTTGTTGTAATTCACGATATTAATTTTTTTCCCACATACGTTTTTTCGCTGTACATGAAACACACACACTAGGGTACCTCAATATAGTTGTCTGAGACTGGTTCAGCCTCCAGTAGATCATAGAAAATGTTTATAATACTGTACACTAAAGTGTAATTCACAAGGCGTTAATATTTTACAAATCTATTAATAACTGAGTATTATTTTAATCACAAGATCGGAGTTAATAGGTTAGTACTACTTGACATCTATTATCAGGCCACGATTACATTGCTGCGTAATTGCGTATGGCCGCGCTCGACCGCATCCGAACTTTCTGATAACGACCCTTCGATATATCTCGCAGGGGCCCAAAGATGTAAAAAATCTTAAACCAGCCGCAACTCTTATTTAGGTTGGGAAACTTGAAGATTTAAAAGATCCGAAACATTTTTAACATATTATGTTTTGGTAAAGAGTTATCTGGTAATGAAAGTAGTACCATGTAATTAATTTTATAAACCAGCCGCAATATAAACCATCAAATAGAAAATATAAAATTCTGTAACTTGATGCCATTTGCGGCAAAATTGAAAATTATCTTCTACTCAAAATTTGACCTTTGAAAAATGGATCCATGGTCGATTTTCAAATAGAAGATAAATTTTAATCTTGTCACAAATGACATTAAATTTTGTAACTTACTGTTTTCTATCCTATGGTCAAAGTTGCGGCTGACTTATAAAATCGACTACATGGTACTACTTTAATTACCAGAACAAAATATGAAAAAAATTTTGAGGATCTGTAAGTATTATCATATTTCTCAATTCTGATAAGAGCTGCGGCTGGTTCAGATTTTTGACCATCCTCGGGCCTCAGCTCTATTTAGAGATGCGACTTGCAAGCTCGAGCTGAACGATTTGACGTTGACGATGACCATGCCAGACAATGCAGTGGGGGATTGGGGGGACATTTGACTGTTACATTTTCGTCACATTTCAATACTAATATATGCGACTGCTAATGTCGAACTTGGTCACGTTCATCGAAGCACTCAATTAGACTTCAGGATCCTCAGGTCTATATACGAAAGTTTCAGGGTTGGGGGGCCGTAAGTTCCCGTTACTACGTGCGTATTGGAGTTTTTCTGAAAATTAATTGTTTTTGCACGTGTTATTGTAGAAAAAATTCTCTAATTAAATAACGAAAAAAGGCTAAATACGATTTGAAAAAAGTACCATCAAAACGGTTATTGCACTGTAAAATTTTTTTGTTATAGCATATATGTAGCTGGATGAAAAAGGTAAATATTGAGCCTCGGTAAAAAAAATTGATGCTATGACTATTACGCTATAATTATTACGTCGATACTAACTCATAAATCATATAAATGTTTGAAAAAAATTAATTACAGCGCTAATATCGTTCCCACAAGGCTTATTATTGTATGTTTTCATTTGCCTACAAAATAATAGAAAAAAAAATTTTATCATGAAACAACTGTTTTTATTCGAGCGAAAATTATTTCAACTAATAAAAAATAATTAGTGAAGTATGATAATTGTCTAAATTTAAGACAAGTATTATAATTTAACAAGTAACATTATTTTTTATTGTCAGTTAATATTGTTTTTTTCGTTATAAATGTCATTCTAGAAACATAAAAGAATAGTACATGAAAAGAACTTTTTATGTTAGTAATATATCGTTACTGGATACTTGACTTTTGAAATTTATCAAAGAATAATAGTTCGTAATAATTTTTGATAACGTATTATTTTTATTATATTATAAATAACATGAAAAAAAAAAATAAATAATATTTGCAGGTGTTTTTACGAATCAATCTCATGAATGAAAGAAAAAAATAAGAAGCATTAAAAAGTTCTAAGTGACTAATAATTGTGAATAATAAGTTTTAATAGTTGTCTTAAATCTAGATTTTATAAGCTATTACTATTTTATTTTTAACTTATTTTTTAAAATAGTTATTACCAATTAATCGAGTAAAATTATTTCTGCTTGGCTAGATTAAGTAGATTTTTTAGTATATTTTGATTTTTTTTTTTTACATACAATTATTCAAGCACAAAAGATGATTATACCTATTAGTTTACTGGAAAGAACGAATTGTTTGCGATCAGAATTAGAATAAAAATTGCTGTTAGTAATTAGGTTTTATTTCACCAACATTTTTAGCTTATCACAACCAGACGTTCTCTTTTAAATCTATAGATATTGCACTGGCCTACAGTTTTTTTAACGTTAATATGCGGATGGATTCTAATATCCTTCGAAAACAAATACAAAAATGTTGGAGTGTATTTCCAATGCCAAAGGGCAGATGTACGTTTAAAGATAATTTATAAACATAATCCCCATTTATAAAAAAATTAAATTATGCTTCCCGATGTTAACTACAAAAAATGTGGTGCAAATTTTATCAATGTTGATATCATCACCATTTAAAAAAAAATGTCCGTCAGATGAATATAGAAATATCAAGTGGTGCGGTAATGTCACATATCATTTTTATTCAGCCTGAAAAGTTCCAGTTCTTAAATTAATTACTAATTCATGTCTGTTTCTTAGAATTAAGCATTTGACTGACAATAGATTAATTTGGTTTCAAATTTCTTGAGTATCAAAGATTTTTAATTGATCGAATTTTTTTAAAATTATTAGTACATAAAATATCTAATACAAAAAAAAAAAAAAAATAACTGAGGTTAACAAAAACAAATTCAATAATAGAATAGTTTAAGATTTAAAAAGATTATTGATATAATAGTACCTGAATTTTTTTCCTGCACAAATTTATCACTGTTACTAATTGTATGGCTTCATTGTGTATGTCCACCGTTTTTTTAAAACAAGGCTTTTTTTGGTTATGTTCCGAAAGAAAACATTAAAAACTGAAGAGTTTATAGAAGTATGGGCAGCTAACTCCATAACAAACGCTATTTGTTGTAATTCACGATATTAATTTTTTTCCCACATACGTTTTTTCGCTGTACATGAAACACACACACTAGGGTACCTCAATATAGTTGTCTGAGACTGGTTCAGCCTCCAGTAGATCATAGAAAATGTTTATAATACTGTACACTAAAGTGTAATTCACAAGGCGTTAATATTTTACAAATCTATTAATAACTGAGTATTATTTTAATCACAAGATCGGAGTTAATAGGTTAGTACTACTTGACATCTATTATCAGGCCACGATTACATTGCTGCGTAATTGCGTATGGCCGCGCTCGACCGCATCCGAACTTTCTGATAACGACCCTTCGATATATCTCGCAGGGGCCCAAAGATGTAAAAAATCTTAAACCAGCCGCAACTCTTATTTAGGTTGGGAAACTTGAAGATTTAAAAGATCCGAAACATTTTTAACATATTATGTTTTGGTAAAGAGTTATCTGGTAATGAAAGTAGTACCATGTAATTAATTTTATAAACCAGCCGCAATATAAACCATCAAATAGAAAATATAAAATTCTGTAACTTGATGCCATTTGCGGCAAAATTGAAAATTATCTTCTACTCAAAATTTGACCTTTGAAAAATGGATCCATGGTCGATTTTCAAATAGAAGATAAATTTTAATCTTGTCACAAATGACATTAAATTTTGTAACTTACTGTTTTCTATCCTATGGTCAAAGTTGCGGCTGACTTATAAAATCGACTACATGGTACTACTTTAATTACCAGAACAAAATATGAAAAAAATTTTGAGGATCTGTAAGTATTATCATATTTCTCAATTCTGATAAGAGCTGCGGCTGGTTCAGATTTTTGACCATCCTCGGGCCTCAGCTCTATTTAGAGATGCGACTTGCAAGCTCGAGCTGAACGATTTGACGTTGACGATGACCATGCCAGACAATGCAGTGGGGGATTGGGGGGACATTTGACTGTTACATTTTCGTCACATTTCAATACTAATATATGCGACTGCTAATGTCGAACTTGGTCACGTTCATCGAAGCACTCAATTAGACTTCAGGATCCTCAGGTCTATATACGAAAGTTTCAGGGTTGGGGGGCCGTAAGTTCCCGTTACTACGTGCGTATTGGAGTTTTTCTGAAAATTAATTGTTTTTGCACGTGTTATTGTAGAAAAAATTCTCTAATTAAATAACGAAAAAAGGCTAAATACGATTTGAAAAAAGTACCATCAAAACGGTTATTGCACTGTAAAATTTTTTTGTTATAGCATATATGTAGCTGGATGAAAAAGGTAAATATTGAGCCTCGGTAAAAAAAATTGATGCTATGACTATTACGCTATAATTATTACGTCGATACTAACTCATAAATCATATAAATGTTTGAAAAAAATTAATTACAGCGCTAATATCGTTCCCACAAGGCTTATTATTGTATGTTTTCATTTGCCTACAAAATAATAGAAAAAAAAATTTTATCATGAAACAACTGTTTTTATTCGAGCGAAAATTATTTCAACTAATAAAANTAATAGTTTATATTATGGTTACTACCATCCGTATGGCAACACCAAAACGTACTCCATACATATTCTACTATTAGTGTGGATCTTAAAACATTAACATAATTTTATATTTATTTATATATTCATTCTCTTTCTATAAGACAGTACAGAACACATAATACTTATAAATCTTTATGATTTGATTTTGGACAGTTTTACCTAGCAACAATGAGTGAATAATATAATTTGTTAATTTCTAATACAAACAGACGTCAACTATCCCAGAATTATACAATTCCAATTATTTTACCAGAGATGGATTGTGTATATTTTT